>JAPYYQ010001166.1:0-41268 GCA_030522585.1 Anagyrus pseudococci | reverse complement strand
CGAAAAATTTTTCCGCCACCGGGGATCGAACCCACGACCCCTTGAGCCGACGTAGTTCTGAGGCAAGCACGCTAGCCACTGAGCCACGCCAGCTCTTGCCGCTGCACTGATTTCCCCGTTTGATACGAACAGGTTACTCTCTGAAAAATCAATCGTTACACTGTTACCTACGAGTCCTGTATTCTCGAGCAATTATATTCTACATAGACTTGGCTTATGAAAAATTATCAAAACGAATTTCCATGATGATTAATTAAAAACCGTATTTTTTTTATAAATGAGCAATTATCCCAACATGAGTTTTCACTGCTTGATATCTCTGTTGTACTAATGTCTCCGTCGTTGAATTATTCTTATGTGTCGATGTAGAGCAAGTTACTCATTATAAAAGTCATGTGGAGGAGTGAGCCTTAGGAAGGCTGGCTCTATTTGTATGGCCGTAGAAAGTGAGCACTAAAAGATTTGTAATTATAATGCCGCAATTACTGAGGGGAGACTATCGTGATTTCGTAAGATTTAGACGCCGAGATCGCATTTGACGATTAAGGGTAGAGATCGCGTTGTCCCAGCGGTAGGCCTCTTCCGGTATTTCAGCTTCATCTAAAATGGTAACTCCGACCGTATCTCGAGAAAGACAAAGAAAAGCCTCGTCTCAGAGATATAATTCTTCATAAATATAAATTAAAAGTTATTATCTTTTTTATATCAGCAAACGCGATTAATACTTCGAATTACCATTTACTAAATAAACGGAAAAATTGAAATTTGAAATGAAGCTTGTGCCCAATCTGTTGTGACGTAATTTTTAATCCTTCGATCGGCGAATGATTTTATCGCCGATGTAAAACACACATTGGACACATTTGTAAACTAAATAAACATCGTAATCAAATGTTTATTAATATCGTCGACAGACTGAGCAAGTGTGTACACCCGTTGACTTTCTACAACCTACACGAACCCCCGTACCCTTTTTTTTGGTAACCCAGTCGAACTGCATACCATCCTCCAAGTCGTCTATACCAAGAAAGAAGCGATATATTTTTTTCGTACGAGAGCCCCTAGCCTCCACTCTCCCGTCATTTATTAACTCCGTCAGATCTAGTCGTTGGCTCTCGCTAGACAAAGTGCGTTTTCGTCGAAGCGCAGCCAACATCTTGTAAGGACACGTGTCCCCATCTTAGAAAGCGGATGCTGAGAGAGACGCAGGGAGGGACCTCCCCGCGCACTTCTAACCCATAATGATTTCAATACAAGCCCTGGCTCTAGCAGACGCGTGCCACACGCGCCACACATATCCCCTCTCCCTTGAGCATTGGCGTTAAAAATCCCGAGGTTTTCATCTTCTTCTATTTTTTTGTCTCTCTCCGCTGCTCCCTTTTCTCGCGTACACACACTGCGCTTTGTAGACTCTTTGCCGTAAGAGCAAGCCCGATGTTTACGCGGATGATCCTCCTCCTCCTCCTTGCCTGTATATACTTATACGTACCTCCTCGTGAATGCGTAATACGTAATTACAGGCTTTTTCAAGACGCCAGCCTCGGAGGCTGCTCTAGCAGGTACTTTGATTTAATTATGCCAATAACTTATCCTTTTTCTCCATCCTCGTTACGCGCTTCCCTTTCTCGCACTCCGGACGGACAAGCCCATTTTCCTCCCTAATTACCCCCGAGGGAAAAATTTTGATTCTCCAACTGAGCGCAAGGTTATACAAGTCTCTCGAATTTAGATTTGTAAATCGAGATGTCGTGGATTTTTCTTCATCGAACGACCTGCTGTTTCTAAATAGTCAATTTCCCTATTCCCTTAATTACGAAATTTTTGTCGCTTCTGTTTACAGAATATGTACTTGGCCTATGTCGGAGCCAGAATTTCCGGAGGGCGATTTCCGAGAAAATCCATAAAAGATACGGCCGACTGATTTACATACACGCTACGCCAGTGCAGGAGGAGAAGCGCTCTTGCGCCTTCGTGTTCTTCTCTCCGTGCGATATATGTGTATACGCCTGAGCAGAGAGAAGAAGAAGGTAGGAGGAGCACCGGGGAGGAGATCCGGCGTTGATGTACACATTCGGCGGGTGATCCCTTCGCTCACTTGCGTATACATGCACACCCGGAAGACGAGAAGGCACCTCTCTCTCTCTCTCTCTCTCCCACTCTTTTCTTTGAGTAAAGAACGAGGTGTCGCTCAGAGGAGCCTCGATTTGGTACACGCAATCCCCCAAGAGCTCCCTCTCCATTCCAAAGAGACTTATTTTTTCTTCCTTAACTTTCGAAATGCAGGCCACTTGTGTATCCGTGTAGGCGGCTTCTTTCAACGCCGACACAGACACACGTATATTGCCCCTGCATCTATACGTGACGAGCAAATTTTCAAGAGGACTCTTCTTCATCGTGCGTGTATATCCATCTCTTCCGGATATCCTGATATTTCAAAAATATTGTCTGTTTTTATGTGTTTTTAAAGAGCAGGATATATATACGGACAAAGGTCGCAAGGCATCTGCCGAAGGCGAGGAAAAGCTCGAAAGTTCCTAGGGGAGTCGTCAATCTCGGAGGGAGCAAGGACACTTCCCCCCTTCTCTCCCTCTCTTTCCTCACAACAGCATCTTTCACGCTCTTATCTATTTTCGGTGTATAGGGCCAAACGCGTATCGACAGCTGCATACACGGCTGGCTGCAACTGACGCGTGCGCTGCTACTTCGAAGCCGGGCACAAAGGAACATCGTGTCACGCCTGCTGCATCTGCGTGTATACGTATGCGTCCGTAGCGGTAGAGTTGAGGCGCTGAAATGATCTCCCTGCGCCGCGGAGATATTTATAATCGGGGGGCCTGAACATGCCGAGGCTAATGATTTACGGCCACGCGTGAATCACCTCTCTCCAGCCCAGCCTGCTGGTATATACAAGCGCTTTAAGGATGAGGACCGCGACGGATATCGCCGGTGTCGATGGGTCTTCCCTTTCCGAGATTACCCAGATTTGCGGATGCGATATCTGTGTGTATGACTCCGAGACGTGTAGGTGCAGTTTACGTGGGTGCTCGATTGGCTGCTTCTTGATGATGATGATGCGACTCTTCCTGGCAAGAATCCACTTCTCCCATTATGTGCACTGGCTTCATGCCTCGGCCACCGGGAGAAAGTGCTGCAGCATCTCCTGCTGCGGTAATTGTGAAACGAACGAAAAATCATCTATAGACACTGATTATTTTCCTATGTGCCGTAAATTCGCTTTAAATCACTCAGCCCCCACTGCGCTCGCCTAAAACTCCCTGGATTGATTCATTCGCGGTTATATAATTTATCAAGCAGCTATTATTCAACGAGTCTATCACAAGTGGGTGTATACTTTATTACTGATATGTATAAATTGATTTCTTATTCTGATAATACTTGGAATTGGGCTTTCTTTGCCTATTTTTTTTTAATTCCTCGTCGGCTCTTGTACCATTAAATTTCCGCGAGTTATTGCTATTTTCGACAAATTTAAATCCATCAAGCTGGAAAGCACCTATAAAACGGTCCATCAACAGAGAGAAAAATGAAATACCGGCTTTTAACGAGGTTTATCCGGAAATAAACGCTCTCGTTTACTTCAACGAGGCTTACGCAATATCACAACCAAAATCGTTACATCAAGCACATCCCTTCGCATTAACACTACAACAAAAAGAATTCAAAAGAACGCAAGAGTCATCGGAAGTGTAATCGGAACGACTGGCCCCGTAACGACAAATATTCCAGCTCATCCAGAGTATCATCTCGTGACCTCCCACTCTCGACATTTCACTCGCCGAGAAGACCCGGGAGCCCCGGCTAAACTATTGTCCAGCTCGTAAATTACGACAATAATTATCCGGTGACGCAAGAGAGGTCCCGCTCTCCCTTTTTGCCTGCAAGTGCGCCCCGGATACCCGTTCTATCTATCTCTGTGCCAAAGAGGCGCGCTCTCTATCGCCGATAATAATACGGCCGGGAGTCCATAAGCGCTGTCCCAGCACCTCTACGCCCGCTAAGCGGCGATCATGATGCCAACTGTCCCGTTACCGCACGGTTAGCCAGCTCTGCTATAAAGCCCAGACGATCGCCGTCCCGACGTATTTCGACAGACACCCGTGCTCTCTTTCTCTGATACTACCATACCTCGAGATGCTTCCTGATTACTTCTTCGACTTTATTTCCAAGTGTTTGAGTTTTGTACTTGAGTCTTCGCTTGACGTTGGTGATCGATGGGGATGTTACGCTGAGGCTTAAACGATTGGAATACTCGATTTTTCCTTTATTCCGCTGATCTTTTTTGGGCTTTTGTTAAATAATTGGAAAGCTTCTGATGAGCTTGTGAAAAACAAAGGCTCTTACGTAAGCCTCGGGTCATGGGGCTATACCGATTCGAAATCAGATGCTCGCTTTTAATCAATGTTTACGAGGGAGCGAGCGAGACATGCCGCAATTTTAATTTTCACTCAGTTGGCTTCTACTTTTTCGTAGTCGTCGTCCTTATAATTACAGGCTCGGATTTTCCAATCGCATGGGCGATGCTTGGGCTCGGCAGAGAGAAAGATTTTGTGTACACCGGCCTCTAACCGTTTCGTTCATCGCTAGGAAAAACAGGGCTGCAATTTGCGCTCGACCAAAGGCATGTCATTGGAGTTGGCTCGCTCGTATAATCGACTCCCTTGCCTATACGTAGAGAGAGGGAGGGAGACCAGGCCGATTCTCACGCAGAGCCAGCTCCTTGCTTTATTGCTTTACTATTGGCACAGTCAAGAGAGAGAATTTCTCGCGTACAAATCTGTTGCTTCACCATGACGTTATGCGCGTTTCTGAATTTTTACCATCGATATCGCGCCTTAGGATGTTTTTTTTTCCTTTCGGCTTGGTACGGAAAAATCCGGGGAACGAAAGAAAACGCCGCGATTTTATTGTTTACTCTAAATCACAGGACGCGGCGCCTGAGAGCATTATGTAACAAAGAATTATTTTATGCAAATGGACGCGCAAGTACGACTATATGCCTGCGTATAAGTGCGTGCTGGAAAATCACAACGTGGCAAGTTACAAGTTTTTATTGGCTAATAAAATATTTACAACCCCCCCTCTACCCTCCGGGCCCAATGGAAAGTCATTTCGTAGTGTTTTATTCAAATCGATCTGGGAACCAACAAATGAACTTGCGCCAAGTCATCGTTGAACAAAGTCCGTGAAATTTTGCAGCGAAAGGGACGATCGTCCTCTTGGCGTGCGACTCTGTCTCTGGGATTCCCCTACTCCACTGTCCATAGCAGCAGCAGACTCGAATATCGTAAACTATAACTTATCAAGGCAAGCGCCGGCTGTGACAAACAAAGGACGACAAGCGGGGAACACTTCGATTCTTATTGCTAATGCTGTCGAGAGCGCGAGCAAGCCGGTGCCCTTACCCCCCTCCCTCACTCGCAAATGGCACCGAAAGTCACGAGAGCCGCGCGCGCTTCAGCTTCGAGTCATGATCATTTTCTTTCCGTATCCGGATCTGCGGTCACGAAAAATCTAAATCGTACGTAATTATATGTGCGCCGGCCGCTGCCGCCGCCGACGCTGTGCACCGATCGTTTTTGAGGTACTTATAAATGCCCACTCGTCTCTCTCTCTCTCCCTCCTTATCGCCGATGATTCGACGCTGTACTAGATTTATACAGCTGAACGCTTGCGTCGCTGGCGTTTTTCGTCCCGGCATATCTTGTAATTCCTCAATTTGAAAGGAAAAATTAAGAAAATCATGCGCCAACTTTCGTAACTCTCACCGCTCTCTCTCTCTCTCTCTCTCTCTCTCTCTCTCTCTCTCTCTCTCTCTTGGCTTGCCTATTTTTCTAATACCGCAAAATTATTCCACGTGTAATTTGCTAAGTGGATCGCGGATTTCTGCAATTCTTCTGGAGTAATGAGTCCATTTTGTTCGGAGCTCCATTTGTATTTCGAAATAATCCAAAATTTACAAGTCTATTCTTGTATACTTGTGCACAATATATAATTTTTTGCTACGGACATCTATTAAAACATACAATTTCCGACATGGTTCCAGAATGCTCAGGTTGACAGAGCACCACAGAGCAGCATTTTATTCTCGTTACGATGTAAAACCGAAACGATTACGAAGAAACTAAAGCTCCGTGAAAAAAGTTAATTAAAAAATTGTCGTTGATTCAACTCGATTAAAAAAGATATCGGTACATTAAGCGCTCAATATTTATTTTTTGCTCCAATCTCAACGGTAGTGTTTGAACCTGCTTAAAGAACTAAGGTTGATATTTATTGTCGTATCCGCTTACCGCTGATTAATCGACGTACATTGTTCTTGCCCTGACTTATATAATTTGCGCTCTATCTTTTCTTAAAGATTAAGATGTAATCGTTCAATTGAGAGCTCTGATTTTCGATGTTACACAGCCTAAACGAAACTCATTGGTCTGTCTATAGGCCTTCGTAGAACTGCTGAACATTTTGCAACATTGTCATCATCACTGTCGCTCGATCCATGACCTGCAGCTTTGTAATCATGCGACCGTCAAAGATATGATCGTCAAATAATGACGTTATTGACTTTTGTGTTTTCTTTTTTGTTTCCTTTATTCGATTACGTGTACCACCTTACGTATGTATGTCTTCGAGGAAAAAAACCTTATGATTAAGCTATTTTTAAAGTTTATAATTAACTTGCGCAAGCATCGAGGCGAAATTTCGGTGTCGTTCTAAATAAGCGTGGAAACGAGATTGAGCAATCATAAATTCTCCTGGCGCTTCTTTTATTAGCCCATGATCTTCTACGGGTACCACCCTTAAATAAACTTGCGCTGGGCCGCGCATCTTATATACATATCTGCTATCTCGGAACTATCATCAATGCAATCTCTCTCGCGGTCCCGATTCGCGCTCGTATATAATTACCATTCGGATCATCATTATCATTATCATTATCATCGCGGCCCAATGGACTTTGGTTTTTGAATGATGAATATTAAAAAGGTTTTAGAGCCACCTCTATATCCCTCCCTACTCCGCCTATGTTCTTGAAGTAATGCGCCGTGCAATCGTATCTTTTCTCTCGAGAGCTCGGGCCCTCCCTTCCTCCCTCCCTCTTTTGTAGGTGCGAAGAACAGGTTTGACAAGTCGGAGATCGAAGCCAGAAGAGCCAGGGGAGTATGCACGTGCTGCGGAGCATTATAATCCCATCAGTGACTCCTCCTCCTCCATCTTCTTCTTCTCCTCCTTCGTCCCCTGTACTTCACCCTCATCTTCTCGCTTTATCGTCTTTCCGTCTATGCTATTTCATTCGATTCGTCGCTTTTACGCCTTGAATGTGTGTACACGCATACGCACACACGCGTGTACCTGTATTCATGCTGTTGATTTTATTTTACATCCTGACGTTAATAGGCTAAATATTCTTATCCCTCTACCGCCTTACCTCTTTCCAGGGTAATGAAGATAAGTGACGTACCATGTCTAAACACGTATTTCTTAACAATTGCGGTCTTTATGACGTTTTTATCGTTATTTTATTCCACGCGAATTTGTGGAAATTCAGTTTTTTATTGCGATGTAACTCCAATAAGAATATGTAAATGAAGGCACATTTACATATTTTCGGTTTTCTTTTTTTTTTTGCATTCATTTTCAAAAAAGTATTTTTTGAATTTTTTTTTCAGTACAACTGCGTTGGAATAAATTTCCATGAAATAAATATTGAATGCGTTGCAGTCGTTATAATCTGGCAGGGAACCATTTATTTTTGGATCTCATTGTATTTTGATCAAGGCCCGCGCTCTATTGTTCTAATGTATGATTAAAAAACAAACATTACAATTTTTACCAACGAGAGAAATTAAAAAAATAAAAATTAGCCCGTCACTGTATAAAAGTACCAGTATTGAAAAAAAACCGAGATAAAAAAAATAATCGAACAATCTTTGGTAATGCGTGTGCATATACAGACACACAGCAAGTGCACAGCGTATTTTATTAAAATTAAACAATAGCAGTCATTGTTTCGGTTCATCGGCATGAGCGAAGACGTGGGGGCTCCAATAAGAGGACTCACTCCTGTCGGCTGATTAACCGTTATACACGTGGTCAAAGTGAGCGAGAGAGAGAGGAAGGGGTGGTGGGAGATAGAAGGAGGAGAGCGCGAGGATAGGCGATGACACATATCATCATCGCGTGGAAGTATTATGGTTGATCCGCGTCTCTGTCCGCGACTCGTGCGCTCTGGTGGGGGCAGGTTCATGGGGAAGGGGGGAAAGACTTGGAGTAGGATACCATTAGTTATTGCCGGCTATACGTGCAATAAGTGTCCGTGCTGTCCACACATTCATAGATCTCGTGCTCGTACGAACGCGAGCGAGCGCGACGGCGAGAGCGCCGCTTCGCGAAAGAGAGAGAGAGGCTCTCTCTCTGTATATACGTGGCGGCATGAGCCTAGTATTCTTTGATCATTCAGTGGACCAACCACCGTGAATCACAAGACGAGCTAAGCTCGCCGCCCCTGGAAAAAATCCCATTCCCATGATCCCCAGGCGACTTGTAACTAAATGCCGGGGCTTCGAAAGTTCTAGATTAAAAATCAACCTTCACCGTCTCATCCTCGGTACTTACTTTTTTAACAGCACTACTCCTTCCTCTACCCCATGTTACGGTAAGAACATCTTATCAAAACTTTTATTAAATCGATTCCTAGGTAGTTGGCGATTGGAGTTTTCATGATGGATGGAGAACGCTATTAGTGTATAAATTAATTAAACGCTCTATTCTATGAAAAAAAATGAATTTTTTCATTATCCTTCGTCTGTAAGTATATAGGTCTCCAACAGACGTTGCAAAATCAGCAAGAGAGCCAGCAGCAAGGAAATAAACAATCCAGCGTTTGTCAGACCGAGCGAACTTTCAATATTCGTTTTACGAGTAAATAAATTTGGCAATGAGGTTTTTCGGTAGGCCCGGCAATAAAAAAGTGGCAAGGGCGTGCTGGAGGAGGGGAAGGGAGAAGAGGTCCAAAGGCTACGTAGAACGGGTATATGGGGTGGGGCTGCTCGCGCTTATATCCACGCGGACACAAAGCGGATCCCGGTCAAAGTTCCACGCTCACTTAGCAATAATTCAGCCCTCGCTCTCCGGGCTTACTCTTACTCTTCGGGGCCTTATTTCTTTCGCTCTCTCTCGCTCTCTCTCTCTTACCGGAGAGAGAAAGAAAGAGAGAGAAGACTATAACCTCTCGGCCTCGTCCTCTCCGATGGCTCCACACCTTTCTCCAGCTCTTCTCTCCGGCTTGCATCGTTCGTATATACCGTACAGAGAGTGCGGCTCCTCCGCGTGTGTCGTCGTCGTCGTTGTTGTTTTCACTTCGCCCTCCTCCTCCCCTGCTCTCCGGTCTTCGAAGGTAGTGCGCCTAGTCGGTGCGCTCGCCGGCAACGCGCCAATATCGATAATTCAGCGGTGGCTCTTGGCAAAAAGGCCGAACGATCGGTTTTGCACCAATGTGTCCGTAGTCAGCCACCGCGCGCGCGCTTTATCTCCCGCGGCTGTATATACTCCGCGAGTTCTCTCTCTTGCTCGTGGTACACACACACACACTTTGCTCCGAGAGAGAGAGAGAGAGAGAGAGAGAGAGAGAGATCCTGCTATCTGGCCCGCGGAGAGCTGCTCTTGCAGCAATATTGTAAACAACGAGATGCGATAGAACGGGCCGCGAGCGACATGCTGCGCTGCTCCTATGCGTCGTTCTCCTTAGCCGCCCAGCCGTACAGACTTGCACTCGTACACAGACACACACTGTGGGGGTAAACATCCTGACAGGCTTCGGAAAGCTCCGATGAACTTTTGCAATAAACATTGCATTTCAAGACTGCGCTCATTTTCTTTATTTATTTTCTACCGGGCGGCGGGGGAGATCGGCCCAGGCCTCCTATACACTCCCGAGCGATTTTTTTACCTTGTCGCTTAGACGTCTTGTTTATCGCTCCCCCTGCACTTCCCTTGTGTATATATATAACAACGGCCTTTTGCACTCTACGCATCTCGGGCCGATACTCTCTGTGTTGTATACGTCGCTTTCTTTTTTTCTCCACGCTCGTTATTTTCAAAGTACTTAACCCATTTTTTCGCGGCGGATACTTTTTCGAGACCTGAAAGAATGAATCTCTCTCTCTCTCTCTCTCTCCCTCGCTCTCAGTCTCTTTCAGGCAAGAAAAAGGTACTTTAAGTTCGATTCGGCCAATAAACCAATCAAGCGAGAGAAGAAAGCACGTGAGAGAGAGAGAGAGAGAGAGAGAGAGAGAGAGGAGCGAGTGAGGTATCCATTTCACGAGCAATGGAGACATCGCCGAGAGAAAGACACAGAGCGCTCGATTCGAGAGAGTTTCGAATGCTAATTCTTCGCGGGACGAGATTGGGACGACGAGGGAACACGAGCGCAACAAGTTGTACCCATCCGTCGAGGCCTTACTCTCTCTCTCTCTCTTCCCTCTATACCAGTATTTGCCGGCTGTTCAAATTTGCTCGAGCGCTATTTTAAATAGCGCGAAAGATGTACACCACCAGCGAGAGCCTGGATCAATTCCAGACAGACTCGAGAAAAGACAATGCCGCTCTACTTTCTTTTTTATCGCCGAACCTCTCGATTATCGTATGCGCTTGAAATAAACAATTTGCGCTGTAATTCGAAGAACAGAAAAAAAAGGGTAGGCTTTGACAATTTTGACAAGAGCCATTAATTCGATCGAAAAGTTGCAGCTTGTTCGCCCGGGGCAGATCGTTTTTCCACCTGCAGCAGAGGGACGCACAACGCGCGCACGACACGTACAGCAGGTTTGTTTTATAGTCATCCTCGCCCGCATGATTCCATGTCGTCCTCTCTCTCGCTCGCCTCGCATTACACTTTTACAACGAAAACGCCAGGAGACTGTTGCCTCAGTCGCGCGGCTACTAAATTTATCTACTTGTTCCTCTGATAAAGCCGGCCGCTCTCCAACTCGTTCCTCTTTTTTCTACACCCCCCTCACTTCGTTCTACCCTCGACGTATATATCACTTTGAAAATATATTAACCACGGGATGGTTTATCGATAATAACTCAAGCAAGCAGATAGCCCACAATGGGCGTAGCAGGCAGATTCGCAAGGCTGTGAGTGACACGAGCGGAGACGAGGGGAAGAGGTGTATTGACGCTGCTAATGATTACAAACGCCCCATTCGCCGGACAAACTTATGTGGCTGGACAGGCCTGTCGTGCTGGTGTCCGAGAGGGACGAGCGTTTGGAATTCCCTTCGAGTCTATAAGCTGCGTGTGCTTGATGAAACTGTTGAATATTTTCGGACTTGAAGCTCTTTTGTCGAAAAAGTGAAAGTCCGTGTACGAGGAAGAGAGGGCGCAGTGCTCGAATTTTTCAAAATCACGTACAATACCTTTGTGAAAACGACTCTGGGTCTTTATTACTTAAGCGGGGACGTTTTTTCTTCTCATTCTTTGCCGCCGCTTTCACACCCGCAATCAGCTGACATGCAAATGTATATTATGTATCGGTAGAATGGATTTTTGAGCCTCCTTACGGTTGCGTCATTCCTACATCTTCTAAATAAACACTCGCTTCGCTTTTCTTATAATATCGCGAGGCCTCGCTCGTGTACAGGGCACATTGAGCGTTCCAATTTGAAAACGAAAGCGTATTTCTCAAGATATATATTAACTCGGTGTGTAGTCGAGTGAGAGAGCACTGTGGCGTGAGCATAAAGAAATTGTCAACTCATGCTTCATGAATGTTTACCGATCTTATCGGCGGGGGCTTCGAGTTTACAGGCGTTTTGAAGGCTATTATCCCACGAATTTTGAACAATTAAATAATAGACGCGAATAATCGCGAAAAGGACACAAAAAAAATCGTAATTGTAATTCTGCGACGCTTTGCTACGGGACAGAGAGGGCAATTTATTTGGGTAGAGGGAGCAGCAGGCGGATCCCGGCTATGTATACGCTTTATATTATTTGACAATGGGCCGCGCGAGGAGCGTCATCGCGGGCTACGTCGTCGGTTCCGTTATCCAAGGGCCCCCACGGGGGCGGCACTCTTGCCGATTTCTCGCGTGCGCTGCTCATTTATTTTTGCAAAATTATTCCGTCGCTCGGGTGCTCGATCTCCCGCGCTCTCTCTCTCTCTGTATCTCTTTCGATACTCCCGATAATAATATATAATTTGCAAAAAGAGATTCGCCCCTTAAGCTTGCGTACGCAGAGAGAGAGAGAGAGGCGGCTTCGTCGCGTCGTCATAAAGTGATTCCGCCGATTTTCGGCAGCACCCCCTACTCCTCCTCCTTCCCGTGATATGCATCTGGGAGGAGGGGAAGGGTAGGACGATGGGTCTCTCTCCGGAGTGAAAGAGAGAGAGAGAGAGCGAGGGATGCTAATTTATGGCGGCGAGTTTGTGGGCGCACGCACGCGCGTGCCCGGAAGATTCCGGCCGCGATAACAGCCGCGCACGCGCATGAGTTATTGCGCGTTTGGCGTGCGCGCGCGTTAAATTCAATAAAGTTATTTTTGGCGGAGGGAGAGAGAAAGAGAGAGAGAGGGAAGCTGCCGTTGGCTGCTGCTGCCCCTCCATCGCGAAACCGTTCGTCGTTCCTTTTCCTCGGCTACTCCTGCGAAGGGCCCCACCTACAACTCTCTCCTCTCTCTCCCTATACGTCTTGTACCACCACGCACTCTCGATGTCTTTCACTCCTCTCGACTTCTGCCCGGTACTCACCTTGGTAAATAAGCGCTGCACATCCCCCTTAACCCCCTTCCCCCCCCCCCCCGGGCTATTGAATTATCGGCGTTAAATTTCACATTTTACGCAAGCAGTTGTGGCTTGTCAGCGCCTCTCGCTCCCGATGGAGACATTATAAATGTTAATTGCTCGAATTGCACAGTTATCTTGGCCTCTGCCTCCTTTATTCTCCACCCTCCTCGAGAGAGCCGACCGCATTTCGTATGTACTCGCATCTACACCTCTCGATACCTTCGATCCCCACCCCACTCTCTTTCTCTCTTCATGCATTTGCATCTCAATCTTTTAGGGACGCCTGATTTAACGCTCGTCCTCCGGAGATCTCGCTGGCCTGGCGCGCCTTTATTCGGAAAGCCGGAGGAAAGTCACCTTCGGTATTTTTAGATTAGCCCGTGTCGAGACGTCGTTTTTAAGAGGCGCGAAACGAGATGTCGCTTAAATATTGCCGAGAAAGGCTCTCGAGGCGCCCCCTTCGATTATCACTTGCTTTTTTCGAGAACTTGACATTTTTATTTTCACTCGGCTGGTCGTTTGTTGTTGCGTTTATTTAAACTATATTTAGCAGCGCGCTTTTGAAAATCAAGATGGATCGAACGAATAAAGTGACCAGATTGGATTTCATAATAATTTGACGCGCTCTTTTATACGAGTCAATATATACGTACGAGTACGCGCGGGCAATCAAGATGCGATTAATCATTCTCGCTCTACGTCTTCTCGAAAGCCTCGTATAATAAAGTCCTTGGACGCGAAGAATCGACTACGAAAAAAAAACAAAGACCCAGAGAAAGAGAGTGAGAGAGGTAAAATACCACTTAAAGCCCTCATTTGCGGGACACACAAATCGTTATGCAGGTCGACGAGTGTGTGTGTATAACGACGGCGTCTCGGAGGGGCCGGAAATGGCTTCTGGCATGCCAGGGCCGGAAGTTGTCGTCGAGTCAGTCGGTGGCGCGTGCCGGCCACGCGCGCTATACCACTACCCAATGACGCTCCTTAATGGGATGATTGCGCGCGAGGCTGCCACCGCGCCCAGAGAGAGAGAGAGCAATTACAGGGACCAACGGCCGCCGACGCGCTTCACCTTTGTTAGAGGCATTAGCCCCGCGCGCACACCGAGTCAAGCGCCACTTGGGTATACGTGTGTTTTCCCCTGCTTATTATCGATGCCTGCCGCCCGAAGCACTACAACCTGTCAGATTCGCTCTTATTGACGAGGACTCGGCTTCTATTGGACTGTTTCGATTTTGTTTCTTTTTTCGAGTGGATGTCCAGCTGATCGCGGCTTGTACTCTTGTTTTTCCTCATGGGAAATATCGTTATGCTGACGAGGTGCGTTGTTTGTTGATCGAGAACGTTTCCTTTTCTCACGATTATGTTTTGTTTGGCTTTTGGTATCGTACAATGAGAGTCGATAATTGCATTAATGGCCTTTGTACAAGCGCTTTTATCAGTACATTTGTCGAATTTTATCTCTACAATTGCTCTTATCTAATACTGCGTCAGTCAATAATAAAGAAAAATTTCTTTTACCAACCAAAAAATATTGGCACAACAAAGTACGACTCCTTTTTTCAAAAAAAGTGCACACTCAACGACCTAGGCAGCAGTCAGCCGGTTATAGAAACACGCGCACGCGTCCTTATGAAAATGCATGCGATCGTGGCCGTAACGGCAGCGGCGGCAGTAGGAGCAGCAGCTAGGCAGTCGAGCAATTACGCGCGACAGGCGCGCACTATCTCTGAAAATCGTGCGGGTAGTCGCGCAGCTTTTGACTCGAGAGAGAGCGCATCCAGGGGTGGAGGGAAACGACACCTGCACGCGTGCCAGCGCACATTGCATATGCGCGCGAGTGTGTGTGTCTACCTATGGCCTGCGTGTAAGAGGCCCCCCTCACGTTTTAACTTATACACGAGAGCAGGAGGTCGCGCGCTGTTTCGAATTGTTGTTTTTGGCGCGGGTCGCTATGGTACCGCTTGCTCCTTCTACAAAAACCGTTGAGCTTCGCGTTAAATTTGGCGGCCGGTTGTACGAGTCGTTTGCATTATTCTTTTGCGCTAATGGTCAACGTACGAGAATCAGCTATTGTGGCTTGGTTACTTCTTCCCGGAGTATTAGTTGAATTTATAATGTCCAATGCACGAGAGTATTAGTACTGGTGGAAGCTGACCCATTAGTTTCCGTGGAGGAAAACAAACTAGGTGGTTGTACTGCAAAGAAAGACTTAACGAGAGTCAAACAGTCCTCCTGACTATAAGTAATAATAATAGCCAAGAGAGAGGGAGGTGGAGGCGACGCGATATATCTGGGAAGTTACGAGGGAAAAGCAAGGAAGCGTCGTCGTTGTCGTCCGAAATTAAATTAATCGTGCGGGACGTAAGTGCCTTTTGTGTGCTTATCCCACGAAAGAGAGAGAGAGAGAGAGAGAGCCGGCAGTCCATTCACTGTGTACATTTCCAGCTTATATTATACAGCGCGTGGCGGGCGTGCGCCGGCACTTTCCATCTAATTCCCTCATTCTCTCCTCTCCACTATTTATCCAATGCAATACGATAGAACGCGCCCACACATCTACTTCCCCATTTTCCCCTTCCCTCCTCCTCCTCCGAAACGACGTTAATTGTCTATAACATAATCATAACTTCTTTCTTTCCACCCCACCTCTGACTTTCCACGTCGTGTGCCCTGTACGTGGCCTGGCAGGAGTTCGATTTTTCCATACCCACCGCGTAGCTCCACCTATGCGGCTCCTCCCGTAACTCGCAATAATTCAAAACCGAAGGGGGGGCAGATGGGCCACATGCGAGTTTTTCGGTTGGCACTCGTCTATGCGCGACTGGCGTCCGATAGCGTAACCGTCCTGACAAAAATGAAATAAATTCCAAGGAACCTGCCGCCGCGGAGATGAGGAGGGCGCGTGCGCCACCTGCGACCACCAAGACGTACCTGCGGGGTGGCGCTGACTACCTACGCCCAGCGATGCGTGCTTCCTCAACCATATGTTGCGCCCCTGTGGCGACGACGACCCCTCTCGGTGAGGCCCTCTCGAATCGACCCCTCCTCTCTCTGTCTTACTCGTAAATTTTCGACTCCTCCCCGCCCCTCTGCCCTATACCGTCTTCGACTGCTGTTACGAAGAACGTATGTAGATTAGGATAGCGAGTCCAGAGGAGCCGCTAATTAAGACTTGGCCCTTTGGAATATCATCGCGGCACGCGCGCGCGACTGGATCAGATGAACATTTCGACCTGACAATTAGCCTCACCTACAACACCTCACATCTACGCAGTCTTATTTGGCTCAATTTCATTAAGTCATCTTCATATGAGCGTCACGCACGCTGTTGAATAGAAAAACAAGTCAAACAGCGACCTAAGTAAAAGGAGGGGAGGAAGAGGAACTGCTCGAGCTTTTCATATATAGTGAAATTTCCATAGTGAGCACATGTCGTTGGTAAATGGCATAGTCCAGGTGGGGAGGCTCTTCCGCCACCCTGGGCCGGATAATCACGCAAGCATGAATCCGCCACTTTAAGGAGCGAGTGCGTGGTTGGCAACCCCCGTCATACCGAGAGACCTCCTGTGCACCTGCACCCCCAAGACGGGGTGGCGTTGGCCGGTGCACCTTCTTGCTTCCTTCCTTGGCTCAGCGGTGCGTGAATCCGCGGCACCAGTGCAAGTGTCACGCGCGATTTTTCCCTCCTTTTTTTTTCTTCAAAACGGAAGAGGCGCGCGCGCGAGGCCCTCCCTTAGAGCGAACCATACGTAGCCAGTGGTCACGTGAGCGTGACAGACAGGTGACACGCGCCGGCACGCGTCTACTGCGCCTCTCCTTTTTCACCCTTACAGTCCTGCTGCTATATTATATGCTGATTTCAATATAAACACTACCGTGGATAGCAGAAGGCTGGTGGTAGACTGCTGCACCCGCTTAAGCACCTTCTTCGTAATGCGGCTCGTGTGTCGCGACCGTTGCCTTCATGAATTTTGCGCTACCCTCTTTTTTACACTCCCCCTTCTTTCGTGCTTGTTTCTTCGCCTTTCGAATACGAAGTCGGTAAAAAATGTGTATTAATAAACCAGGTGATAAGTGAAATCGGTTATTTCGAAGATAAATTCCTTATCCAAATCTCAAAAGTAAAATCAACGTGATCGATAAAAAAGAATAAAAGGTATGAGATGACATACAAAAAAAATGAGGGATCGAAGTAGCGTACGCGTCGAAACAGTGGCAGGATCTCGATCAAATTCCGATCTTTTTTCAATCGGCACATCTGAATTCCTCGAAGTGCCGAACACTAGCGCGCACACGCCCCGAGAGAGAAAAAGAGAGCGCCAATATCTCATGCAAATTTTAAGCTCCTCCGTAGCAGACTACTCGGTCGCGGTGCAGCGGCTCCAGCTTCTTTAGGTCGGTGCAAGGGCAAATCCGCAGGGGCCGGTGGACGAGGGAGGCGAGGAGCAAGAAAGAGAGAGAGAACGGGGTACGAAAATAAATAGGGATTAAGCACGATAAGATCCCGGTTTACATCGGTCTTTGATAGCCGGGCGCGCGCGCGCGCTGCGGCCGGTTTATCCGGATCGCAGATAATCTCTCCGTCTCGCTCTTTCTCTCTTTCCCTGCCACCCTCCGCCTTCCTCCTTCTCCCGCCCTCGCTCTTATTCTTTGAAACGCTTCTGCTCTGCGCGGCTTGAACCAGTCGGACAGGTGACTTATTGCATCGATTCGAGATGACCAAACTGTGGCGAACAAATATAAATTACGGCATCGATCCGGCAGATCGGATCGAGAGAGAAGCACACAGCCTGTGCACCGCGAGGATATTGTCTCCCCCCGCAAAAATCTAATTATTTATCCATAGGGAATATATACGACGATTTAATCTGCTGGCCCGATGGGAGAGTAAGAGAGACTCTCATCTAGACTGTACACCCGGGCCCCGAGCGCGACAACATCAATTCGTAATATGATCGCTTTGTTACTCGAGAGCACAAGCGGACACTCTCTTGGTGTACGCTCGAGTTTTCTAGAGCCTCGCGACATTTTTATTGATAGAGGCTCTATTGGCAGAGCGTGTAAACGAACCTCTTTTTTTTATCTCTTTTTTTTGTTTTTACCTTAGACCTACCGTGGCTTCGATCTGTAACGTCATGCGTTGTTGCTTATATCAATGGGACTCTTATTAAGCAACAAAAATATCTAAGGTGAAATAATGCGCATCTTTTATGAAACTTCAAAAGATCACGCTGCGTGTTGATCGTCGGTATTACACGAAAACCATGTGAACGCACCCTAGTGACGGAATATTCATAAATCTATTTGATGGTAGAAAGTCACCGCTATTATTCCGTAGCCCCGAACCGATGCCAAGCGCGCACTATACCACTGATACTGCTCTACGTAACGCCACTCGGGAGTTGCGCATGCGTATGGGATGGTGCGACTTTGCAAGCGTGCCGGTGATTTAGACGTTTCGCGAGCCGAGACTTGGTTTTATTACGAGTAGCGCAATAAAGCCAATAACGTGATTTTATAACTTTCCCCTCCTATTTCTTTTTAGGCTAAAAACAATGATTAAAACAGTTTGTGACGCAATAAAGGGATCGTACAAAGCATCATTTTTTTAAAAGCTTTGCTTTGAATCAACTTGCCGGAAATGCCCCCGAGGTCTTATCGCTCGGAGAAGACGAGCTTTGCGGAATAAAAAAAAGGGGGAGAATTTCACGAGATACGAAACACGACTAGGGTGTATAGGATGACGACAAAAAATATCTGGAGGGGCGACAATAAAAATTCAAAAGGGAAACGTGTCCGGCGTTCATTGGTTTATCGGCTCGAAAAACGTCGCCCTGTGTGGCGATGCACCTCTCCTGCTCTGGCAACATAAAATCGCGCCGTTTATGGTCTTGGCATACCCTTCGTAATTCACATCATTGTCCATCCGCGATATTTACTGCGGCCCTTGTTATAGTCCTTACGTATATTTACCGCTCGCGTATATATTTCGCGCGAGCACAACTTGCCCCACGTCTCTCTCGCACGTTTTCGATAACATTTTCAGCCCGATAAAGTTCCCACAAAAGACGCACCCGGCATAAAAATGCATTATACACACTCTATGCGTCTATCTCGATTTTATTCTAAGCGTCGATCCTAAATTTTCAAGCTACGTATGAAGACACTTTGATTTTGCAAAATCGAAACTTTATATCGCCGCATACAAAACCAAAGCCATTTGCTCCTTCAATTTATCTTTAATAACTATGTTAACGAGCTTGTACTTCTCCCTGCCGGCTCAGTTCAGAATATTCGCTCACCTTTTATGATTAATTACCTTTAATTCGTTTAATGCCCTTTGGCGGACTTTAAGCACATGTAAACTGTGTCTCGCGAATAAAGCATAAAAATTTTACGAGCCAAATAAAAAGTCACCTGGAGAGAGCGGAGAGGAGCTTCGAGCCGAGGCACAGGCGCGAAAGAAGTTAATCCAGGGTGAGGGTGGCGGTGGAGAGGACGAGGAGGGGGAGAGGCAGGCTCATTTTCGCTATCACGATATAATTTGTCCCTGGTGCGTTGGAGCCAGGCACGTGTGTGTGTGCGAGCGGGCGGCTTGGCGCTTTGTCGCGTATATTATGTTTCACGAGCTCGTGTACGTTTATTGCGCGCATTTCTCCTTCGCCCGCGCAAAGCGAAGAACGAGAGAGTCTTATATACCTGCTCCGATATTGCGGCTCGTGGCGCGCGAGCCATTTACGTCGGTAGGGTGAGGAGGAGGGGACAGAGGCGACGTAACGAGCGGCGAACCTCTTTTTTTCTGCCTCTTTTACAAGAGAGAGGGACGGGGGGTCACACATACACGGGCTCTCCGAAAGAGCGGTACTTCTTTTGGAGTTAATACGGCCGTCTCCTATTACGAGGGGGGGGGGGGGGGCAGGGCCCACGCGACAATGGCCCCACAACCTGGCCTGTCATTGTCTCGTGAGCCTATGCTGCCTCGATATTACGTGTCTCTCTACCGCGTCCACTGATACAAACTGACTTTCGACCTGTTGCGCGCGCGCGCGTGTTTTTTTCCTTCTTTCTATTTCCCTTTGATAACGGCAACACACATTCGAAATTTGTCTCAATAGCTCTGGCTGACTTTGCGGGCGACTGTTACGAAAAGCGTTATTTGTCGTTTACAACTGTAGAAAAATACATGATGTTTTCTTCGAAACACTTACGCGAATTAACGATCGATACATACCGATAAAGTCTTATAGCTAGTAATTCTGCACGTTTTCAAAAAAGACCAAAATGCGTCTTTAACAATGGTAAACGCGTATGTTGACAATGAATTAGTAAACCTCTTGGCAAATTCAGATGATCCAAACATAGGAAAAACAGCACTTCTAAGCCAACAAGCTGCTTGCGAATAATCAAGAGCGACAGTTACGGAAGAATATCGCGAAAAGCACATGTTCGCGAATGCAAACACGTGTACGTTAAAGGACGTGTGTCCCTATAGGTCGCGAATAAGCGGTTGCCGCGCACAGCGGCAGTATAAGTCTCTCGGAGTAGAGCCCATATCTTCTCCTTCGTAATACGTTACGAAACGAGAGAGGCAGGCTATGTATTTTCGCTTCAGCGGAGTCAGGTGTGACGGGGAGGCAGACTAACGGAGGGGGCAGAGGCTAACGACTACTGCCGCTTGTAATTGCAGGGAGAGAGGGAGAGAGAGAAAGACGTGTAGGGCAAGGAAAGCCTCGGTGGTGTCCGTCTTTCTCTCTGTCTCTTTCACGTCGCGAATTAAAATAATCAACGGGGATGTGCTCGCTCTCTCTCTCTCTCTCTCTCTCTCTGGCCTCCTCTCGCGAGAGAGGATTAGCGGTTCGCGGATGATCGTCCGGATAGCTCCGGCTCCTTATGACGTCTTCTTAAGCTCGTTTTAATCACAGTCTCCCATTCAATCGTAAGATCGTTTTAATAAGATACGAGGAGTGCGCTTGAGTTTAAAAGTATGAGGCTAAATCGGGCCGAATTTTAATAAAATATTAGCCTAACCTCGGCCGCTCTCAGATAAACGAGAGATTAATTGGAAGTTGAAAAAGAGAGAAAAAAAGGAGAGATGTCTTGTTGGATGCCTGTAGCGTCATTGAAAGCAACGTTTTGCCCCCAGGAAGTACAAAATCTGCATCGGGCTAGACGGTTACCGCGAGTTCCCTCTCTCGTTAAGCAAGACCGGAGCGTTCGGTCTCTTTCTCCCATTCTGCCAGACTTAAACACGGGCTTTCCATTACCCGTTCTCCGTACGGATGGAATTGAAAAAAGGGGGGGGGCAGTAAATTAATTTAATAAAACATTTTATTATCGTCTTTTTACCGATCTTTTATGCGCTTGCACCTCGACCGGATCAAGAAAAGTCTTATTCGTTGATCCTTCCCTTCTTTTTTTTCATCGTACACTTCTTCCAATTCGATGGATCACGAGGCGACTTGTTTGCCGGGTAAGGCTGATCCCACGCTTCCTTTAAGGCCTACCAGCATCCTTTATTAGGCCGGATTTGATTCAATATCACGCTTCGTCTCCCTTTTCCACTCTTGGCGACACGTTTTAACATATGAAAAACGTCTTCGCATGCCTATAGCCGAAGCTTGAATGCTTTGAACTTTGTGCTCTTCCTGTCGGACGTTTCTTTTTAGGTCATGATCGAAGGGAAGGAATTTATTTTCGAATAAATTGTGCGTGTGTGGTGTCAGGTAGATTGTTCAAAGTTTGGGATTTTAAAAATTAAGTGCAGGAGGAAGCCGACTGTTTTTTGTTTTCAATTGAATAAGTATACGTTTCTGCGTCATAAAATTGATTAATACATGGATTTAAGAATAACTCGGCAATGAAGCAAAAGTGTGCACGTCGATGAAAAATATATTAATTTTGCATGATTGCAATTTGATTGTCTGCGGGTGAAATCAAGAAGTCGAGGATAGCTTGCAGTGTGGGATTTTACGCGTGGGCATGTAAAATAAGCCGTCTCGCATTAAAGATCAAAATCTCATAATTAGATAGTCTTGCTTTGGTAAGATGGAATTATAAAGTCCGCTGAATAACAATCATCTTCCTTTTCAACCTACTAAAATAATGAGAAGAAAAAAAACGAAATAAAATACTGAAGAAAATTAATGTAATTAATATTTTCCACGAAGACTCTCGAGTCTCTTAGTTAAAGCCGACAAGCCGCGTGTGTATATACACGTCAGTGTAAATGTCATCGTATAAGGCCGAGCGGCCGGTCGAAAATGAAATTTCAACGCCAGCGAAAATCCAAGTTTGTTTAATAGCTCAATACGGGAGAAAACAGCCGTAGGCTACTCCCGTCGCTGGCTCACCTGCTATGTGGGAGAACGAGGCGAGCGTTTTCCACTCACACGCGCACGCCTACACACGGATACGCCGCGTTAAAGCACATATACAGCGTATAGTACACAGCCCTGTGGCCGAGGAGGTTAATCGTCCATCTCGGCGCTAGAATGATGACGACTATTAAATGGGTACCGTAGTGGCCTCCAGCCAAAACTGTTCCTCCGCCGCGGAACTGCGCAAACTAGCGGAAAGCCACGGCTAAAAGTCCCGAGCGGTACACTCTCTCTGGGTCCACCGCACATTTTTCGTTCTGCTTCTACACACATCTCTACTCTCCGCGCTCGGGGTGTATTTACGAGCGCGTAAACGCGAGACGAGCTTTTCTTCAAGAAGCTACTTTTAAATCAATAAACTTTTTCATCCTTAATTATCGCGCTTGATTTATTATACACGCTTTACATTCCCGCGCTCGGTCTGCAGGACTTGGCAGTCTGGAAGACTATCAAACCCTACGGGAAAAAATCTTCTATGCGTTTTTTTGGGGGGGAAAATTGAAACAACTACATTCAGACGCTAGGTGGATTTTATAGAAAGCGAAGTTTATTCGTCCACATTATGTCTGCGGCAAGAAAATTTATTGTAAGATAATCGCTCGCAGCGATAAATCAATAAAATCTTTTACGAGAGCTCGCCGGGCAATTTTTAGCGGGCTCGGATAGAATAACAGGCTGACTAGGAGAGAGTATACCACGATTGAACAAAATGTTTACATGATTATTCTGTCAATACATCCAATACTTTCATTTTGATCCAGAGGCAGAGCAAGAGAGAGAGAGAGAGAGAGAGAGAGAGAGAGACTTGCATGCAAAAAACTATCATCTATCGAGATCTAATGATACACCGTATAACCACGTTACATCACGTGCTGTCAGAGTCGCAACGAGAGTGAAGGGTCTGATCATCAAATTAATACTTTGATAACTTGAACTCGACTTACGTAACATTTTTGCTCGATAAAGTACTTCACAATTAAAAAGAAAAAATGTGAAATACAAATTTTAACCGAAACCTCTCTCTCTCGTGCTTATCGTATTATATCTTATCGAACAAAAGAAGAACAATACAAAAAATCGAGCGTACAAATTGAAAAGTTGTAAAAATCGCGTTAAATTCAGGCCGATAACTCTTAATCAATTACGCTCAAATTCCTCGGGGTGAGGGCGTCTCTCGGTAACTTAACCCACTTGACACAATGAAGACCGAAAGAGCCAAGGTGTATAGCTATACGCGGGGACTCGTGAAGCTTAGAAAAATCTCCCTTTTCGCCCGCAATCCTAAACCTCAGCATAGTAGCGGTGCCGAGTTTTTCGCCTAATTTAACGCCAGCCTCAAAATGCCCGGCGAGCAGCAGAGCCGGCTCCCTTCAAAGCCTCTCCGCCTTATAAGACGCCGAGCAAGGGAAGACAATACCGCAGCCTGTAACGGATACCAGAGCCTCCTATGTGTGCCTGGATAGTTTGATATGATCACTGAGGCGACGACTACCACTACCACACCGCACTTGCCAGCCGCTCCTACGCTTCTCTTCCGCGCTTCGTTTCATTCGTTGCATTGTGCAGGGACCACTGTCTTGGGTATGGCCCCGGGCCTCTCGTCAACTCGTCTCTCCCGGCTTTTCATCGCTTTTCTCTCGTTTGTTTTGTGCTCAACCGTCTGTTAAATTTTTACGACTATAGCATCCATACAAACTAGAATACCTAAAAAACTCAGAAATTAAAACTTTCAAATAACTAGCAATTATTACTCAAGATCGATCGAATTTGAGTGTTAAACCAGTTAATACCCCACTAACTCGAAAACCATGAGATTTTCAACAGACCATATACATCGCGCTAATCATGTTAGACTGCATATATATCGTTATACGAGTAAATTAGCGGTGACGCAAGAAAAACGTGTCCTAAGGTGAAAAGCCGAAGGAGCATACACAGGAAGGCGGGGGATTTTTGTAAACTCCAACTAAAACGCACCCGCTGTAATTACACTTTGGTTAGAGAGCGAGTCATGCGCGCGCCGGCGAAAATTTTCCACGAAACAATTTATCAGGCCGGCCCTATCGGCGCTCCATCTAAATTAATTGCCGTGAAAAATGTTCACGGGACCGCAGTATATATGCGTTCGAAGGCGCCGAGTTACTTGAACTCCCTCCTTCCCTGCGGCCGTCACCTTTGACTTGACATGACTCCACGAATCGGTGCCTCCTGGCGAAGATAGGATTTCTAGATTAACGGCCATTTATGTAAGTAACCAGCGTAGAGACTCGCAACGACTCTCTTCTCGGTCGTCCTATATTACGACGAGCCGCATTGTCCGTAAATCTTCGCAATGGATAAATCGAGCCTAGGCCTCGTGGATCCTCTGGAGACGTCATGTTTTGATTGCTCGACTAGCACGATTAACCTGTTCTCGCAAACAAATTGTCTCGAAATAAATACGTTTCAACCGACCTTATTTTTTTTTGCTTTTTAGCCTATACGCTCGCCTGTACTCTCTCGTATTCTAAACAGGCTCATAAACATTGGAAATGGAAAGTATATTTACGAGGCTCGTAGTACTTGACGTAATATTTATAATCTGCTTCTCCAGAATTTCAAGGCGGAATTTCATGCTGCGTTATAACCCAACAGTTACTGCAAATGCGTTACTTTCAATTAAAGTAATCGTTTATTTTATTTTCCTCTATATAATTTTATTCAAACGACCCTTTAAGCGTTTTGTAAATCATTGAGAAAATTGATAATTATATTTTAAAATGTTTATAAAGTGCATTGATAATTCGAGTTCACCAACGTATAGAATGCACATGATGACGATGAAAAAGAAAACGAGAATAAAAAAACTGAAAGAACAGGATGCCACCACCCGGAAATGATTAAACGAAGGCCGGGCCTTAGCCGGTCTTAACCTCGATCTCCTTGGAAATAGCGCTTGCCTGTTATGTGTGTGTATATGTATAAGGTAGCAGGTCGGTCTCGCGCGATAAGCTAATCCAAAAAATTAATTCCACCAAGAGGAGGCCAGGTGTCGAATGGATCTATACATTTATTTTCCGGCGATCTACGGGGGATCTCTTCTCCCTCCACCGCCGGTCAGTGCTTTTTACCACCACCAAACGCACACACGTCCGGCGCATAGACGCGGTGTACATTTTGGGTATTGACCGCGTCTCGTAATTAAAACAAGCGTGACGAGGCCTAAACGCTTCCGGTGGTCTACTGCGGGCCGATCCAATGGCCGGAAGAGGTGAAGAAAAAAGGCGGATATTTATCAAGGGATTGCCCCCGTAGATCAAAAGGCCTCGTGGAAAAAGGGTCAAGTATCTTTTTTTCCTTGTGTACATTAGCTGGCGTCTCGCTTCCCCCCTCCCCTCTTAAGTAGTGTGAATAAGCTTGAACCCCTTTTAGTAATACGGTGGCTTGTTTTTCATTTTTTCTTTATCCGTACATCGAAGGTATTTATCTAAATCGATACGAAAAAAGGAATAACGAAAAAACACTTTAAAAAAAGATAAACAAAAACATGAATTTAAAATATATCGACGAGGCTGAACTTTTATTTCACATGCAATTGCAACACTTTGTCTGGAAAATTTCGTGATGAGAAGAAAGAGAGAGAGAGAGAGAGGGGCTTGTTCGATATTATTATTGTGCGAATAAGAAATCTATTATTCGGCGTATGGGTAAGGAAGACGTGGAGGATTCGCAGACGCGCTGGCGCACGCGGTGCTCGTGACTGCGAGAGAGAGAGAAAGAGCGAAAGAGAGAGAGAGAGCACATATAGTGGGGCCCCTCATGTCGAAACGTTAATAAATTCTGAATACGCGCGGGGGCCCGGCTTGATTGCTTTTGACGTCGAGACAATTCGCAAGTGATTGTCGGCGAGAACGTATCTTTAAAGCCTGAATAAGATATGCATGCTCAGAGGATATGCGTTTTTTTCTTCTCCTCCCCCCCCCCCCACAACCACCCCCACGTTTCCCTTCTCTTTTCTTGGCTTGAGTAATCCGTTGCGCATAGTTTTGTTGGCGATAAAAATTGTCCGACCACGTTATTTTTGTATAATCAAGACAACCCATAAGTCATTGGGAAAATAATTCCCATAGTTTTGACATGCTCTCCAAATTTTGAATCTCAATGTAACGTACTTCTTCTATCCCAACCCCAACGAGCTTCTCGACTGCACCTCTATAGGACTGATAAGTCGTTGGAACAACCAACTTTTCCAGTGCGCCCCGATCTCCGAGCGAGCGTAACCAAAAGACACCGCGGCAATTCGTTACGAGCATAAAAGAAAGTCCGAAACTTTTTTGCTCATTCCGCATGTCCTCGTAGAGATCCTGCGTGTAGATGTAATCGAACGGTTCGATGCCATCTGTCTGTCATTGCAGATAAATGCGCGCTTAGCCGAGCCAACGGAAAAATCAGTCGAGAGAGCAACACGTAACGTACGATTCTGAGAAAGAAAAAAAAATTAACGGCTCGATATGGGGAGAGAGAACTCATCTAAGGTGAAATATCCCGGATAGATCTGGTAGTCTATCCGTCTTTTCTCTCCCGAGCGAGAATCAAACAATCGTCAATGCCGTGTCGGTAAATGGCCGCACGTATATACATCCCTCCTTACTCCCTCCCCCCTGGCGCGCGAGCGCCTCTTCAAAATCTCACCCCTCTTCCTCTCTCGCCGAGAGAGTTTCCGCTTCCGTGGGAAGTGACTGCAGGTTGCACTTACATGAGCGAGAAAAAGCGAGAAGCAAGAGAGAAGCAACCGAGAGAGAAAAGAATGAGAAAGAGAGGAGGAGGGGGAAAGAGCGAGAGAGGTCCTTTTAATGCGGCTGCGGGGCACAGGTTAGCGGGCAAAGATCAGAACCACCGATCCCCCCCGAGAGAGCCGAGTTCCCCCTAAAGAGATTTCACCTCTCGTCTCGTCTACTGCTCTACTCGCAGCACCTATATACCACTGTGCCTCTGTGTGTGTGTATACGTGCAATAGAAGTCGACGGTACAAGAACCCGCAATTGTCTAGAGGCCGGAGCCGCGCGGCACAGGTGGCCCCTATACAGTCGACGACGACTCTTCTCTCTCTCTCTCTCTCTCTCTTTCTCTTTCTTTTTCTCCCCCGAGATCGTGCGAAAGTTACTTTGTCGCATAAAACTCCCTGCCCCCGTGAGCTGTTCGTGTGTGTTTTTCATCTGTGTATGTGTAAGCGCGAGATGTCGGGAAGTTCGAGGTTACGAAATTGTGAAAGCACCTCAAGGGTGGGCCCATTACGTCAAACAAGCGTATGACTCCGACTCTATACACATCGACCGCCGATCTCCGATGCTGTGTATGTGTAGAGACATGCGAACCGACTTTCCGTTGGCTTGAATCTGTATATACGTGTGGCTGTGTGTGCGCAAGAGAGTCGAGCGACGATATTATACGCTTTATTAACTCGCCTCTGCACGTTTCGGTTGTAAGCCGCTCCGATAACTTCACGAGGCAAAGAGACGTTTGATGCCTCGTAGAATAGATACGCTTTGATTATCAACTTTTTCCCCCCTTTATTACTTGCCGGGGCCTTTCTTTCTCCCTTTCTCTTGTCCCATGCTCACAAGAGCTGCTTTTCCAATTAAATTCGCTTTTCGTACGCGGCCAAATAATGATGGATTGTTTTAGGTAAAAGATAGACTTTTATTTTACAATTTCTTCGCCATAATTTTAATCGTACACCAAAAATCAATGTATCAATAAAAACGCCCTATAACTTTTATTTTAATTCTTTAAAAGATACACAGCGAACGCACTCTCGCACTGCCTCGGTTACAGAGAGCCTGTGAGAAATCGGCGTGTAAGTACATTTTAAAAGCTAATTCAATTTGTGAACAAGCCGGAGAGGGAGAAAGAGCGAGTACCGTTTCAAAGTGCATGTTTACAAACGACTTGGACGATATTCTTCAAGTTTTCTGCACCCGAACCTCTCACGAGCCTCTTTGCGAGAGACCCCCGGTCAGCCTAAGAAAAGAAGCAAAAGCGAAGTGAGGGGGGGGGGGGTTTCGCTCGCACGCTCAGCGCGAGTCGCAGGAAGGTTGTAACACGCGTTTCACGAGCGCTGACTTTGACTACGTACCAGCGGGGGGACAGATTTCTGATTTAATAGACCCGACCAAGAGAGCCCCGTTGTTCCTTTCGGGAGGAAAAACGCGCAGAGCTCTTTCGGACAATAAAGCGGGCCCGATTTTCTCTCTGGGAAGTCGGTAGAATCCGTGCACACGGAAATTTATCCGCGGGAAAAACCAGCAGTAGGGGTTGAATTTCCCATAGGCAAGAGTGAGTGACCAACGCCGGCCAAAAACTCGAAAATTCTCTCACACCCTGTACTCCCTCGGGCTGCGGCGGCCCAAGAGAGAGTCAGCCGAGAGACTCCCATGAAGCTGTGGGGGTCCGCAGCACCTGCCTCCGGACCGAGCACAACGTTTGTTCCTTCCGAGTCGAGGATGTGGCCACTTTAAAAGCGGACTTGGGAGAGAAAGAGGAGGTGGAGGAGAAAAAAAAAAGGGTAACTCGAGCCCAGGCTCTCTTTTTCTCCGGCGAGCTCGTATGAGCGTGACTAATCAATTCCTGTTTCTCACATAAGATTATCGATGTCAGCTGAAAAGGAGAGAGAGAGAACATAAGCGCAAGCCGTTTTTCGAGTTTAGCGATCTCGACTGTTAATTTCCTGCTCGGCGCACAGTGCGCAATTTGTTATAAGCGCGCGCGGGCAGGAGATATATTTCAGGATAATCTAATAAGATACGTCGATTATGTAATTTATATCACGCAACAGGTGAGAGAGAGCCCCCCCCTATAGACTTCGGTCCCAAAAGGAAGAAAAGCACGGCAAACGAACACTCTGTTTTCCCCGATCAAATTTGTCGGTAGTACACGAAAGCGAAAGAAAACAAGAAGAAAAAGAATCGTTGGCAAGCTTATCCGAGCTACACTAGTCGTCATAGGCGCCCGTACATGATTACGCTCCAGCTTCTAGACCACCAGCGACGATAATTATCTCGCGCACAGGAGTGGGATACTCGATATCTCCACGGCGCGCAAAGGTCATCTTATCATTGGCGCAATCATTCGTGGACGAAAGGTGGAGCAGGGAAAATCAAGAGTGTCTGTGTGTGTGTGTGAGTGTGTCCCTCTTCCTTCACGCCTCTCTCTCGCTCTCTTCGTTGCTCGGGCGCTTCCGAGTGTTCTCACGGGGGTAGAGACACGAGAAAGCGACCCCTCCTGTTTGACTGTTACTCGCACCGACTTTTTTTCCCCCCTCGATCGCTTTTCTTTCATACGTTTTCTCAATCGCTTTCTCCCTTCGACGTGTCTTATCGTTCTCGCGTCCTTTTTTTCGCTTTCATTCTAAGCTGGGTAACAACCTCGGGGGGAGATGAAAGACTCTCCTTTTCTCTCACACATACAGGCACTCGGAAAATTTCCTTGTAAAATTGTCCTTTGAATTTATTATCGGCGATTACTCTTGAAACTCGTGATATTAAGACAAAAAAAATTGATCAACAGCTTTGGTTATTATTCAATATTTTACGAAACGCCAGCGTATAGAATATTGCAATTGACACTCTCGGCCGTTCGTTTTGAAACATAATCCACTCGGAATGTTATTGATTAAAAACGACCCCAGTCGTGTTTTTCCATTACGCTTATAATACGTATATCTACGTATCGCCGGTATAATCCTAATTAATTAAAAGCTCCAATTTCAAGATCGTTAAACTCCGTAATCCAAGTTTCACAAACGACTTATGCTAAATAAAGCAAGCCCGACATTACACACACGTGTATATGAGACTTTCGTGCAATTAAACCCGATAAAGATCGTAATCTCGATCGACGTCATCGAGCATTTACACGTTATTAAACAGCTCGTTTCCATAAATCTCCCCCAAAATCGACTCGGAAAATTTTCCAGCGCGACAAAATAAAGCCGTGCTCTCTGTGTGCACGTATAGCGGGGTATAGGCTGCATAATCCATTGCCAAGAGACTCCGCGGCGGCGACGTGTTCAGCATCGTGTCGATGCGACTGTACACGCTATCCTATCGAAAAACCAGCCTGCATGTGTATGCAGACACGAGAGCTGCGGGAAATTGTTCGCTACATCGGCCCGAGGCCCGTCGTTATCCACGGAAATCACGGCGCTTGTCCCGACGACTTTTCTCGCCGAGACACTCTCGCGGCGACTCCACAAACGAGCCTATCTTTTCCGTCTTGTACGTCGCTTGGCGCGTTTTTTTCTTCTTCGTCCTCCACCCTATGCAAAGAGTCCTTAATTGTTCAACTGGCAGTCGGTCATGTTACGCGGGAAATTTTGATAAACGCTCCGCCAGCGTGTGAAAGGCTTGGAAAAAAGCCTTTGCTGCTCTCCCGTAGCCCCCCCGTGACTTCTCCGAGGAAAACTCGCGGCTCGCTCGAATATATTCACATCGAGTGGAATCGAGAGGCTGGATCGAACAAAAAAATTACCCGTATTACAGAATATCCTGCGGGTATACGAGAGAGGGAAAAAAACGAATATCCGTATGGGTATATGGCTCCAAGGACAATGAGAAGAAAAAATCGAGTCTTCTCTTCCGTTAGATTTCCATTAGGACGGTTGAAGGAAGGAAAGAGAGAAAAAAAACACACACACACAGAGAAGTTTATAGGGCCGAGGGTGAAAAAAGCAGGGCTTTCCGCCGGCAGGAGCAACAGCGATAGCGGCGCCTGCGGATCGTCGCAGGACAACTCTAGCGCGTTCTCTCTCTCGAGTCCTTTGAAAAGCGAGAAAGAGAAGAGAGAAAGAGAGAGAGAGAGAGAGAGAGAGAGAGAGAGAGAGAGAGCCCGCAGGAGCTTCTCTTTCTCTCACGCGCCGGGGCGCGATACGTACGCAGGTCGTGCCTGGAGCGGCGCTCGAAAAATCTTCCCATAAGGAGCGACAGGTAGGTATCCAGTTTCCATTGAGCGACAGGTAGCTGTCTCTCTCTCTCTCTCTTTCCCCCTCCCCATCAGCCGATCCTCGGCCAAGTCTCGGCGCTGCTGCATCTATGCCTGGTCTTTCTCAAAAGGAAATGCGCGTCAAAAGGAAGAGAGCACGGCTGCTGCAGCATCCAGCCTGTGTATAAGTAGATTAATGTATGCAAAAATCTCATTCTCGTGCGGGGCCTTGAATTTTTCCCACACCGGAACAAGTGAAAGAGCAGAGAGTGGCCGCTGCCGCCACTGCCTACCCTTGGCATACACACACACACAAACATATACTCTTCTCGTGTTTCACCTGTGCCCCGGCACATCCTCCCTTTCTCATCTATCCACTACCATCATGCCTGCCGCCGATTACTCTCTTTCTCTCCTTCTCTCTCTATGTGCGTCCTTTGAAGTTGGAAAGAGTGAAAACTCCAGCGATTCTCTCTCTCTCTCGTCTCTGGTCCGTCTCCTGGCCCTTTTCCCAGGCGGCCTCTCACTCTTCAGGATGCACACAGGAAGAGATGATCTGCCGCGCGTACAGTCTCTCTTTGTTTAGCCCACGCCCGGCGTGTGAGCAGCGGCTCATCATCGATGCTCTTACATTGGTCCTCCATACTTTTCACGTGTTTCAACATTGCCGATTGCTTTTTAATTTGCTTATGTTCCCCGTCCCAGTGTTTATAAGCCTCGTGAACAAAACGAGACTCTATTCTAAAATATCCAATTTTGTAGTTTCCAGTTTCTCGGCTGGTTTGACCTCGACCTACTGGATGAAACGCTCGTTCGAAGTGAATTACTTTGAGATTTGTTATTTACCAGAGCGACTATCTCTCTCTCTCTCTCTCTCTTGCTCTCTCCCGACAAAACGGCCTGGCGCTCGGCTATATGCTCGTTCATTCTCTGGTAGGTAGACGTCACGAAAGCGAGCATTAAGTGCCTTTCAAAAATTCATTTGCGCGCGCTACTTTAAACCACCGTAACCACCGCTCGCTTGCTCGCTCGCATGAAAAGCGATCCGTTACAAGGTGTTCCGCAAACAAGTCAATCAAACGACGCGTATATACACACTGTATACACTCCCCCCCCCCTGCAGCATACTCCCGTAGTAAGCAGCATTTTACTTGATTCCGCGGAACAGTACACTCTTATTCGCACTCCCCCCCCCCCCGTATAGCAGAGCTGTGCAACTACGCAAACCTCAGACCTTTATTTTCGCGGCGTGGAAGAAATAAAAAATAAAAGATTCGAGTTCACGGTTAACCCCGCTTCTACGCGCGATGATTGTCCATGGCTAGCCTGGCAATTTTCAGGAACATATCAGCCGGTTGCCGGCCAAAAGTGGCTCAGCCGCTGGAAAGAGCCTAGGAAATAGCGGCTTATGTCTTGGGGTCTAAGCAACAAAAAAAAGCGCGCGATCTCGCTCGTTTCGTAAATTGCTCTGTGTATACGACGGGGGGACCTACAAACGGCCGGCCCAACTTCTCTCCCGTATAGTGATCGTCGCCAATGCGTTCGTCCTAAGTAAGAACGGGCTTTCCCACAAGCTCCATCCCCCTCTCCCTCTTTCTCCCTTTGGTTGCTTTATTTTATGGTTTTTCGAGACAATGTTCCTGCGCCGGCCATACACGCCTCTGCATATGGGCTTGTAAGCTGGCCATTGTTTCTTAGCTGGGCGCGGGTGCGCTTACACACAGAGACCCAACAGACACACACAGCGAGATAGCCTCGCAGCTTTGCCAGACTCTTGCTACTTTATTCCGGGCATTAAAGCCGAGAGCAGTAGAAATCTCTCGAATTCATTCGCGTCCTTAAGGAGCTAATAATTTTTAGCTTCCCCCCTATGACGACATCCCGTACCTTCTTTTTTTTTACTTCTCTTTTTGCTTCTCTTTGCTCTTGTATGTACCCCCTCCGTGCTACTTCGCTACCGCTGTATCTACCACCTACCTAGATTGTACTATTGGTATCATAACACACGCGGCTTGTCGGCTTACAGAGGAGTTGTTCCTCCTTCTTTTTTTTTCTTTCTTTTCGCCGGCGGTACAGGGAGAATAGAGTTTGCTTACCCAGTAGATGAGACGTAGAAAATCGAGTCATTGTCTTGTTTAAACAGTTGCTACCGAACTGTTATGTTGACTATGGAAAGGGACTCTCGCGTTTACTTTTCACTAACCGACGTTTATTGAACTTGTATGCGTGTGCGGTGGCGGTGCTGCTGAACGGAAAGTTTACATATTACCGGTACCTTTCTTGCTCCTCCGCTTTTCACGAATTTCAAACAATGATAATCTACGGCGCAAAGAGTAATAACGTCGCTATTCAAGGCTAATAGCGGCCTACCGCGAGATTGATACTCCCAAGGTGCACATACCGGAGAATCTAACAAAGCAATTATTGTATCCAAAATGCAACGGAGAAAGCGAGAAGAGAGCTTGGGCACTGTGCGTCTTAATTCCAGGCTCTAGGCTCGAACGTACGGACATCGAGCATCGGTAGCATCGGACACGCTCTCCCCGCCGATAAATCCGCGCGACCTCCGCAAACTTATACCCCGCGTACATTACGCGCGAACTTTAAAATATGCGCGCGCTCTCCCTACCGACTCCTCCTTTCTTTCTTTTTTTTTAGCAGCGGAATACATAGCGATAGCGATAAAATCTAGCGCTACTTTATGAGCTGCGGGCAATTCTTTACGAGGCGCTGAGAGCCCGCCGCGCTTATACGCGCGCGCGTGTGTATATTTAAGGCCAGTGCACCCCACCCCCGTTACTTTTTTTTTTATTTCGCGCCAACTGACACTGATTTCTTTCCCTTCTTTTTCACGAATGCGGATCCTCTTGGGTGTACCGCAGAGGAGAGAGAGAGAGAGAAAAAGAGTAATCGATATGCACGGGCGAAAGCGCGCGGAAACGAATTTCCGTGTACGCTCGAGAATCAACGTCAGCGCGCGTCTCCTTTGCGCCCAGCGCGTCAGGCGACAGTTGCCTTCTCCCTCCCTCCCCCCCCCCACTTCGCCGACCTCTGGCTGCTTTACGGGTCCTGCCAAAATCGGGATGTAAATGAACGGCTTTGCCTCCTCTCGCGATTATTATCTTTTAAAAGGCCCCTCGACGCTCCGTGGCACAAGCGATCTGCCGCTCGTATATGTATATACCTTATGTGTACGCATCTGTCGAGCTTATTTTCGAATCAGCCATCATTTTGTTTTCCCGACAACGTTTCTTTCTCTTTTCATTTATACTTCGTTTTTTTAAATTCTCGAAACTTATTTTTTTCTTTTCTCGACTTCTCGTCGTTCAATGTTAATTCTTACTGATTTCTTTAATCCAAATTACCCGTTTATTAAATTGCATTAATGAGAGGGGAAAAAATATAAAAATTTAATAGTTATTTTTATTTTACGTTTTTTCGTTCACTGTCCCAGTTTTTTTGGTAATCGAAAGACCCAAATTTTTCTTGAAATAAAAAAAAAAGCAAGACACGGGGCATAAACAAAAGTAAATTCCAAAGTGAGTATATCTTAGCGATGCTTCAAATGATGGCCCAAAAGAAACACTCGCTTTCCTCTCCCTTGTTTACGATGTGCAAAACGAGGCAATGGATAATCGAGGGAGAGAGAGACAGAGAGTGGTAAAAGGCACGCAGCGTCTCGTGTTCCAGCGGCTCTCGTCCGCGTAATATTCTCGCGCGCGCCAAGCCCGCGAGAAAGAGGAAGCTATCTCTCTTTCTCTGGGCCCCCGAGGAGGCCAAAGGGGCCCCAGGAGAGTGCGCGTTATATGCGTAAAAAGAAGTGGAAATCGCGACCGAGCTGACGCGGTAAGCAGTTTATTTCAATCAGGGAGCCACAAATCTCCGGCAACGCGGCTCTCTTGTTGCCCGAGAGAGAGAGAGAGAGAGAGAGAGAGAGAGAGAGAGAGAGAGAGAGAGAGAGAGAGACCATCGCCCATGCTCCGCAACACCAATCTTCCGCCGCCACAGGACGACTCCTCGTCATGAAATATGCTGCCGCTACTTTTGGAGATTCTACGAGTCCACTGGATAGGTCGTGGATTTTTGGATTTGGGAAAGTATCCTAACTACGATAATAAATTTGTCGATAAGTTTAAATGGTTTTTGTAATTGATGTCGTTTGTTAAATAACGCATTTGCCATTTATGGTTTTTTTTAGAACAGCTTCAGATATGTTTGTTTTCAATTAGGGTATTGAGGTATTGTTAATTATTTCCTAATATTTATACGATCAAGTGACGTTATTTAACGAGAACCCCACAACGACCAAAATAAAGGGGAAGCCGACGATCAAGTCAATAAAATTTATCAAATCGAAGTTAAACCACTACTACAGGAATATCAATCAGTCAACGTTATTGCCGCTATAGTTTTCAATAGCCCCTATCAAATCAAGATTGCGTATCTCAAAGGTGGCCGGTCTTATCATAACAACCCAACTCGTCTTCGCATCTAAAATAAAAGCCACCTATACAGTGCACACACACAGGATATTGGGATCAGTGCTCGTCGCAGTACGGTTTACATAATAAATCAGTGGGGAGTAGTTGCTGTTGGTGGTAGGAGGCCGCGAACGTGTACGAGCAGGCAAAAACTGGCATTCCACGAAAAATGCGCGATTAATAAACCGGTGAGAATGAGATCCCAGCGGCAGGCTTTAGCTGCTGCTGTATGGCCGGCGCTCGCGGTAGCCGGTCAATACACGTGAATTACAGTTCTGGGGGCGGAAAACCTGCGCCCGGTATAATCCAAAGAACTTGTTTGCCAGCGCGCGCGGCTTAACGAAGCGGCCCGAGAGAGGAGCACAGACGAGAGAGATAGAGAGGAGGGCAAGCAGCATACGGCTGCGCGTACGCCCTCGCGAGCAACCTGCGGCGATTGCTAATTGCATCTATTAACGCTTCGCGTCTTATACGCCGAGAGCGCTTTACCTACCTCTGAGCCACATGCCGCCGCTGCTGCGGGAAAATATAATCGCGAGCGCGCGCGCCTGCGCTATCGTCGCTCATGGGAAAATCGGGGAATCCCCTGGGTTAGCGCGATATCAACGCTGGATTTTTTTGATTTATGGTGAGAATCGATACGCGCTTGATGCATACTGTCAGCGCACGCGAGCGTTCTCCACTTTCGAACTCTCTCTTTCTCTTGCTCGTTGTCGCTTTTTTTGTTATTCTTTTATTTATTTTTTTTTTACTTTTAATCCGACTGCTGAAGGTAAGGAACTTATCGGTTATCTTAGCTTATCTGGAAAAGGGTAAAATGATTACGTTGGGTATTTGGGTAGTAATTAAAGTTCGAATAGTAAATATTATTTATGTCGCGCGGCGTGCCAATTATGTTTGGCATTTTTCACTTTGCTCACTCTCTTGGCTTGTAAGTTATAACAACTTATTTCTAAGAAAACCAGTTTAATGAAAGGAATCTTTTTTTTAATTGACGCGTAACCAATGAAAATATACCTATTCCTGCACGCAGGTATACAGGTATTTGTTCAAATAAATTTATTATATATACTAAATCTGATTTTTGAAGAAAGTTTTCGCCGGCTAAATTAACCGTTTATATTTTGATAAGTTCGCCCGATATATCATTAAATCTTTAGAAACTCCAGTTTGGATATATCTCGCTAGCCAGGGTAGTCAAAAGAATCGGCTTATTTTCTATAAATAGATCATTTGACTGCTTTTCAAAATGTTCGATGCATCGAAAAACATCGGACGCATTCCGTGATTCGGTAACGGATCCAACGATCGACTCCCGCTATAAAAACAACGATGCGGCAAAGTGTGAGAAACCGGGCATCAAAGTAGAGGAGGGTTAAGGGCACATTGTTCCGAGCAGCCAAATTGCACAATGAACATCTTTCTTTCTTGTCGTCTGCGAGCGTAAAAACAGCGAGGAAGACAGTGGCAGATAGCACGAGGCGTAACTTCATCAATTGATTCGTCGGCCACGTCTTCATCCCGGGGTTCCTTCCAAAAACCGCCTTATAGCCCGTGACGAATGACGAAGGGCCCACTTTCATGGAAATTAAAGCAGCAACACTGGCAGAAGAAAAGCCGGAAATTTTTTGCCCAAGCGAATGAAGAAATTTCATTATAGGTAGTACAGGGTCAATACCTTAAGTCTCGTGAGCTACAAATATTAGCAAACTTCGGCGTTTAAAACAGGAGATATACAGAAAATCGAAGTGGAGAAATTAATTAACACGGAAAATAGTCAAATTTTGCAAATAGTCATCTATTCCAAACGAACAATTAATCCTCGCTCATTATTAAACAAGCCTGATTTAAGTGCACCTAGTTCGTAAAAAAGATGAAAAAAAAAAGAAAAAGACTCGGGCAACCGTGCGGTCGGCTATGATGTCGGTTAATCTTGGCGCGCTCGCTGGGCCCCATGATTCCGAGGGGCCAATTAAAATCTCCTTTGAAATATTGTCCTTATGTATGTTATCGTGAAGCAGCTATCTTCTTACCGGCTGTACACGAATGGTTTCCGCACCGTTAAAGTCGTGTCCCGCGAGAAGGAGGGAAAAGCGACGACTACGACAAAGGGCAGAACGCCGAGGGTAGAGACTTTGGGCCTTGTGACTCTGACGGACTGCCCGTGTGCTCTCTCGAATATAATTATTACCCCTGGCGTCGATATTACCCAGCCACGACACTCCCGACCTCGGCATCCGTATTCTACTCTGTCGACGATTGTTTACTCCTCGGTGAAGTGCAACCTGTTCGATGTCAAATGACAGCTTTGAAATTTTGCCAGTTGAACCGTGAAAATAACGGTACAGTGTTTATAAATATATATATAGAAAATACAATCCGCGCGAGAAATAAAATAATTACCGATGCAAGTCGACTTCTACCGTCTGCTATCTATCGGAGCCCTCGCCCGAGACACAAAGAGCGCAAAAGATCGACTCTAGCGAATAAGCTTTTTCTCGAGCGCATCTAGAAATCCTTTTTCGTGGCAACGACTGAAACCCCCTCTAAGCCTCATCTCCCGCTCTTGGCTCAACACACAAGAGCGATTAAGAGGTTATCGCGCTTCGCGAGCTCTTTAAAAGCCCTCTCACGACTTGGCGCCTTGGCTCCCCCTACTCCCTCTTTCTCTTTCTTACTTCAACGCGATAATTGCCCTTTCTGGGATCAAGCGAGAAGTGCTCGCGCGTAAAGACGTATGAGTAAGTGCTTGTGAGTGTACGTCTCTGTGTGTATGTGTAGTCTCAGAGAGGACCTTTTAAACAATCTGAGCTGCCGATCGGCGAGCAGGTCGTTAGGGGGCGCCGTACACCGGGCCCTGGCGCGATAGCGCGAGGTGTGTGGCATTTTGCTTGGAGTGTCAACGTCATTAAAAGCTCCGCGTTACATGCCCTCATACGAGCTAAGCGAGATAGCGACAGGTAGCCTTATATACCGCGACCCGCCTCTCTCTCTCTCTCTCTCTCTCTCTCTCTCTCTCTCTCTCTCTCTCTCTCTCTCTCTCTCTCTCTCTCTCTCTTGCTATGGATCGGCATATGTATATGTGATCGGGAGGGTCGCGAACTTCGTCTGCGCTAGAGCAAGCTTATTAAGCGGACGTGTCGTGCATGTTAAGCTTTTTATGTGGGCCGTGCGAAGTTTCAGCCACACGGGCCTTGGGCTTCGCTTCCCGACCACGCTGTTTATATTATACCGAGCGCGCTAAATGAGTTTCGGCGAAAATCGCGATTCTAACGCCGATCTCGTTCTCTCGCTCTTCTACTTACGGTAACCTTTATAAATAACGCTTATGTCATTGAATTAAAACGAAAGTTTGTTTGCGATTGTTCTCGTTAACTTTAAAGCAGTGCGGGAAAGAGGGAAAAGAACCATTGGATAGCGTAGTTGCAAAAGTAAATAATAACAAGGTGCTCGGATATAAAACAATAAAAGCTTTGTCGATATATCGTTGTAGCAAGTCAAGCTCGGCTAAAACGTAAAAATCTCAATTTCTCACATTTTCACGCGTGTGTCCCAATTCTAACGACGTTGTAGCCAAGCAAATTAAGCATTTTTATTTTCTAATTCCCCTTGGCTCCTCTGTCTCTCTTTCTCTCCCGTAAGCAGGCAACGCAGCTTGTACTCAGCATCCACGCAAAAACAATAGTCCAGCCGAGTCATATAATTAGTATACACGTGCCGTGTGTACAGAATGTGACGTGGCTCGGGCGATAAATCATATACGTAATCTATCTGCTTATCGGGCCGTACATCTAGCAATCTAGTTATCTAAACTATCCAGCCCGTAGCACACGTAGCCGAGCGCAAGGAAATGAGCAGATCGTGCGACGTCTAGTCCAGCAGGCCCCCACACGATAGAGCGCCAGGCAACGGCGAGTGTCCGCGTTCTGTTGCTTGCCCACGGGCTCTCTCTCTCTCTCTCTCTCTCTCTCTCGATCTCTTTTTCTCCGGAGAACTCCCCCCACCTCCCTGGTATAATAGGCCCGGCGAAAACGTGTCACCGTTACCGAGAGTCACGTCCGTTTTTGCCTCTCTCGTTGCGGGGCCCGCGCGTACGCGTTATAAGCAAGAGCAGCGCGCGCGCGATTACTTTGTTTTGACACGTGCAATTTTAAGCCCGAGAAATTTCATAATTAAGTGCCTTCGATTTGTCAGATCAGTCCTCGCTCATCTGAGCCTATAAATCAAGCCGGGGGACGAGAAGTCGCGCGCGCGCGCCTCGGCAATTCGCTCGCCTGATATCTCTATTCTAGGGTCGCCTGTACTTGTGTGTCTCTGTATGTGTATTTGCAAGAGCAGATTACGCGACCGCATTTTCGCGGCTTTATAATTCTCGCGTGTGAATTGTGGGGATAGATCGAGAACGAGATTCGGCGAGGTGAAAACCGCTCGCCCGCCCTCCCGGCTCTCCGTTGCTCCTGAGATTCGGCGTATCTCCCCGGACTTTCGACCCCGCCGCGTAGCTCTCTTAGATTTGGCCTAATGCGTTACTCTTTGCCTCTTTCTCTCTCTACCGAGTAATCGCTTGTACTTCTCGGCCCAGATATCATCTCGGCATAGAGACTCGCGTTTGTAGCTCGTTTGAGTTTTATTTTTTTTTTTTTCGCAAACAACCAAATTCACCCGAATCGTCGCGAAACAAGTTCCTCGACACGCTCGGTTAATGAGCCTATGATCGAGCAAGCTTGTTTACCTTATACCAGCCAATCGAAAACACGAGCTCCATTCCGCAATGGAAAAAAAAAGAAGCAAAGGTCCGATTTCATACAGTAAATATCCAGCTTGGTATGTCGTTTGGCCGTTGTTCGGACTAGTGGAGCTCTCTTCAAATCACTTAGTCAGCCGTACAACGCCAAGGCTCGAGGGAGGGCTACAAACACGAGGAACTGCATTTCCGTGGTAGTAAAATGCGGCTGCGTCGAGAGAGAGAAAGAGAGCATATAATATATAATATCAGAGAACACTCTTGGACTTCTCTCGGCAGCGGAACGCGCGACACCACAGCGATTAGGCGGGAAATAGCTCGGGGCGTCGCATATATCAGAGGGGCTGGGGCGCAAAGTCGCTCCTCGCTACATAGAGTATGTACGTGTGTATGTGTGTCTCTCTTTCTCTCCTAAGCGGCTGCTTGTGGGTGACACTAGCTCCGAGCTCAGCTATCTCAGCAGCTGCCAGGACACACCGGGGTTTCGTTTTATAAGGACACGAGGCCCGGGGACGTGCTTTTACGTATATAAGCGTCGCTCTCGTTCCGCGTTTGCGTCTGTTCACCAGACTCGAGCGCGCGCGCGCGCCTGCCCGAGACAGAATGAATGTTCTCGCGATAGCAACAGGGGGACCTGACTCCGTTTCGCCGCTCTCCTCTCTCTCTCTCTCTCTCTCTCTCTCTCCGTCTGTGTAAGCTCCATGGCCAGATAAAGACTGTATCAAGCGCGTTCATCCCCCTCGTCTCAACCCAGCCTTCCCTCCCTCCTCTCGATCTCCCTTCAGCCTGTAATCTTCCTTCACATGTGGAAATTTTTCTATGTATTATAATTTTTCAATGTTATATGGGAATTTACGATAAAAGTAAAAAAGATTAAAGAGTCAAGGACGAACAAAG
>JAPYYQ010001165.1:0-46326 GCA_030522585.1 Anagyrus pseudococci | reverse complement strand
AATCACAAGAATGTAAGTATATCCGAGCACTGCTATGGACTATTGTAATTTTTACTAGAATATTTGTAAAAATTATAATATGTGTTTTCTCAGTGTGTAATTTGCCACGGTGTGAAGATAAGCGGCGGCCCTCTCTTTCTCTCTGGCTACGCCTGCGGTAAATGGATACGTGTATACTGCGTTTTCATGCATCTCGTTACTCCCTTTAATCTTGCCCGGGACGTACACAGCCGGGTCTCTCGAGACTTTTTTATTTTCCTCCGTCAACTTGCCTTTTTCGCGATTCGAAGTGTAAATACGTTGTTAGGCGGCAATTGAGATGGATGTTTATCGTCGGCTAATGCGGCTAAAGCGAGAGGATAAACTCGTTTTCGCATACGTGTCGCGCGCAATCATCTTGCTTGATTAAGCGGCTATTCATGTTTTTAAGGGTGGTCAGCTGTTGAGCATGGATTATGGGAAGTCAGCTTGATTCGCTGGATTTTTTTTTCAACTATCGGAAGATGAGCATTTGTTTTTCTTTTCGGCTCATGAGATACAGCCTTCTTCGAGAACGGAATGAACGACTTGAATTTTTCGAATATTTTAATTACACTCGAGCGCATGAAATTTTCAGCGCTCATTTTGGATGCTCTTCTTCTTTTTTAATTTTGAAAAAGGAATACGAGGAAGCGCCTGCGACCTACATACTTTTAACGATAACGACCTAACGATCCGGAAGCATATATGCGAAAGAAGCATCCGCGCACCGCAAGAACAGATGTCCTTGTATTTTCACTCGTCATTAAAATATTAAAAAAATGTATATATCATAATCTACCTAGCAAAGTAGATATGCGCGCCTGTTATTCGCGTACTTATCAAGTTAAATTCGGCAAAAATTAATTAATTTACCACTCGTACCCTAGCCGCAGTGATAAAATTCAAACGAGAGCGCTATAATTAATCGACGTTATAAATAAAGCGCGAAAAAAAAGGAAAAATTACGATTCTCATGGATTGAAATTTCGTTTACAGCACGTTAGCACAGAGCTCAGAATATTTTTCTAACGCGTAACCGCAACGTACACGCTATAAGCTCGTGTATACATAACGTAAGCTTGGCCTAGATGATCTTCCTGGCGTGAACTTGCCGCAGTTGAGAGAGCGTCAGGCACACGTGTATTTTTTCAGATTAAAGTTCAAATATACAGAAGGCGCGTAAAGGAGTGACGAGGGAAGAGGAGGAAGGGGACGGGTAAGGCGAGGCTATTTCAGGAAGCCTGTTTGTTCAGCGATAAACCGAGAGAGAAGTATAGCGGCCGCTTAATTTATGGGGATTCCTCGTTTCTTTCGCCGTGCAAATATCTAAGGGGAGAGACCGAAAAAACCATTCTACTGAAAATTCTTTGCCAGCCGGGCCAGCAACCCGAAGCTAAAAGGCTGGAATTAAACTGCGAGCCTATGGGAGAGTTTGGATTTCGGTATGGCTTTATGAGCCGGCGCCTACTGCTATTGCCGCGATACTTGGACCGCCGCTAAGTGTTTTATCGTTGAAGCTGGAAATAGGAGAGACATTGGAGTTTGGAAGTTCGCGCCGATATATAACTGCGGCCGGGCGATAGAGTTTCCCCTGGCGAAGAAGAGAATTTCGCCTTGGATGTTCTTGGAGGGCTTATACTCTGTAGCGACGATTACAAGTTTTACGAGTTTTGACGGGAGTTCAAGTTTTTAGATTGATAATGAATGTAGCCGGCGACTTGAGCTCCTTGATTTAATTCAATTTTTTAGAGTCGGTCAATCCTGATACGAAGAATGCACGCAAAGTTTGAATATAAATGATTAAGTTTTAAACAATTTTAGAAGCATTTGGACGTATCAGCAAATTACGACTGTAGCGAGTGTAAAAACTGATCATATGTCTTACCTGCTTTGGATGCACAGTGAAGGTTACAATAAGGCATTAAATATGAAGCATTGTAATCATGTTTCTACAAATTTTATTTATTTGAAATCACACGCTTTCGAAAGATCATACATTCGTTCGCACGTCCCAAGTTAGAAACGTGTAGCGGATACTTTGTATACTTTCAATTTATAAACAAACATGAGATTGAAACTATTGACTTGTACAAAAGGACCTTACAACAAGTATAACACTTGGCCTAAGTGTATAAGTTTAGATAAAGGATCGAAGCACATAAGAATAAAGTTAAGAAGAGGTGTACATAAACGTTTAGTACACCAACGGTCTACGCAAGTGGTTAATCGAAACAACCAGTTTTAACAAATGACGAATCCACTCCCTAATTCTCTACAATTGAGATGTGATCCCAATGATGAATACTTATCTGAAGTACACTTGGCGGTAAGCAATCGCCAATATGACAGATTGACAGATCTATTGAAGACGAAACAACCCAACTCCAACAAAGATGGCACAAAGTATACACCCTTGCATTTGGCGGCACAGTTGGGAGACGTCAAGGCAACGAAAATCTTACTGGATGCCGGTTACGATCCAAATGCTGTTAACGAAAGGATACTCTTTAGAGGCCTAGTAAGTTTCATTTTACGTATTATTTTTTCTTTTAAAGTACAATTCAAAGGTGCCGTTAAGCACCGATCAACTTACAAACTAAACTAAAAGGCATAACAATTCTCGAAGGACTCTTCAAATCCTCAGGATATCTCAAACGTCTTCAAATTGGAGTCGGAGACGCCACTGACATTGGCCGTAGAGCGCAAGCACAAGGATGTAGCCCTGTTGCTAATCGAAGCTGGAGGCCGAGCACTGGATGCAGCCAGATATGCGCTTTCTTGCGATGACGATGACAACGATATGATGTTCGCTTTTCTATTGGACCACATAGAATTCTTGGAGGAACGAGACGACGACGGGGTTAGCTTGGCACAGTTGGCCGTGACGAGCAAGAGAAATACCGCGCTTCGACTGCTGCTCGAGCGCGGCATCGATCCAAACACACCGGGAAATCGGGGCTTCACCGCTCTGCACTGGGCCGTCTGGTACAGAAATCTCGAGGCTGCCGATATGCTGCTCAGCCGTGGTTGCGAGGTCAACGTCGCCGATGATCAGGGCTGCACGGCAGTGCATCACGGGGCATACAAGGTTGCCTACAAGAGGCCCGAAATAACGGATACGGATCCTGTCGAGCTGCTGCTGATTGTCCTGCGTTTCGGTGCTACGCCCAACGTGACTAACGATAAAGGTCTGCTGCCGCTGCAAATCATAGCTGGTGAGCACACGTTATTGGCAAGTGTGGAAGATACGCATTTCGAGATTAGTGAGGACTCGGCCGAGTGGCTGCTGCTGTTCGGCTCCAAGTACGAGGGCAAAGACTTTGATCTGCTGGCGAATGAACGATCAAGGATTGCTGAGATCATCGTCGAGTTGAATGTCAAGAAACAACTGGCCAAACTTGAGTTTGACGGGGTGACGAAGATGAGAACACGGGAATATCCGTCGGAAGATTTTAGGGGTCGCTGCCTTGCTGAGCTTGAAAAAATGAAATTGGACAAATCGCTTGGCCGCGTGACGATGTACGAATATCTGCACGGCTCCAAATTTAAACTAGTCAGTTTGTCGACCAACGAAGACGTTAAGAAGGTCTTCCAGGAAGCTGGGTATAAATCTCAATACCCGCTTTATAATAAACTTTTAGAATACAACTTTTACGTTGGAACAATGTACGAGCCGTATTATCATCGAGCCTATGACTGTTTGAGCATTGCTTTTAAGACTAACGTGCGCATTGCATTAGAACGTATGCTAGATTTTATTGATAAGGAAACCATGAAAAATCTTATCGAGGCATTTGAGGAATGAATACAAATATAAAGTACATAAATGTAACGTATAATACAATTTTAAATTTTAACGAAACTATAATTTTAAAATAATTTCCAATACATTCGTTGTCGTTATTTTTATCCTTTTCAAACAATTTAAGAATGAAAAAAGAGAGAGAGAGTAGAGAAAAGAAAAAAAATTAAAATCAACATTATACGGCTCGCACTTATAGTGACTGGCCATTCTAAAAATAAGCTTCGCGTAATGCTCGTGTCAGAGTTTACATTTCGGCCAAAGTTAACGGCCAAGGCAAGCTGAGACCTCCAGCCGGTTGAAGCGGCGCGAGCGACAAATGCATAAGATAATAAATAGCATTAAATATGGGTGCACGAGCGACAGAACGCGATTCAACATCGGACGTTTTACGTCTTTGCTATACGGGCGAGAGAGAAAGAGAGCTCAGCGCGTCACTCCGAACTGTCTCCTGGAGGTGACAGTCGTAATCCGTAAAAGGGAGTACTGACAGTTTAATTTTAAAATCAGCTAAACTGTTTCATCGGCCCTTGGGGGGCTAAATGAATTTATTTTTGATTTTTTTGAAAATTATCAACTGATGGGTGAACTTGGCTGGCTAAGCTTATTTTTGAAGATGTTTTTATATTAATAGATATGTACTTTGAATATAAAGACATAGAAAGCGATAAGATATTAACATTATTTAATTATTGTCAATATTCGCTTCCGAACAACATTTTCTCGACGCTTTTCATAACAATTAATACGTACTTGAATTTAATCGTTTGAAAATTTTTCCAAAATTTCTATAATCATGTCAAGTAAACAAAGCTGCTACTCATCGAAAGACAAACGTAATAACACACATACACGCGCGCTTCGGACTCATCTTTCGTTCAGCCGGCGGGGAAAGAGGGAGGGGGGGAGGGCGAGGATAGCGATCTTTCATTTGAAGCGAAGGCGCAGACTCGATATCGAGAAGAGGCAAGGCTCTGCGCTTAATTAAACGCCCAAGTCTCGAATGAAATGGCACAATTACTGAAACTTTCTTACAGTTCGCGGATACTCTCTCTCTCGAGAGAGAGTCCCCCTCTCTTTCTTCATTCGCCCGGGCGTCGCGGCGGAAAACTTTCCATTGTGTCATGTGTCATTTTCCATGGGAGACTCTCTATATAGCCTTCGACGCGGCGAACTCGGGGCTTCTGATAGCTTGTCCTCCCTCCTCCCCCTCTTCCCCTTGGATATGACTTTTCGTGGTCATAATTGCGAAAAAATACCAATAATTGTTATCTATCGGGGGTATATATAGATGATATCTTGCCAATTAAGTTTCGTATCGAGAAAGCTTTTCTTACGTTGCCCCCTTGCTCCTCCTCCCTTGGCATCGAGCAATAAAGTTTCGATCCAACTATTTACTTCGTCGTTTGTATCAAGATCGCTCTCGATTCTATTAACTGAAAAACACTTGAGTTACACTTGTCGCGAATCCTCCCGAGTTCTATCGCCCGCACACTTACGCTCGCACACAGATCAACAACGAGGAGACTTTTAGAGCGACCAAGAGGACATTTGCAAAATCTCATTTCGTCTAGAGAAATAGGCGCACGTTTAATATCCCCCCCTCCCCACCACCGACGAATTATATTTTTATCAAACACGCCGCTTATTACGATGGAGCGGGCCCCGCGCGCGATATAAGCAGGCGCAGGGAGCGCAGCCTCGCAAGCTCGGGTAATTCCGGCAGATTTTACCCGCGGCGAAAAAATAAAAGCTCCGCCCAGCCGAATTTTAACAAGAGACCCGGAGAGAGAGAGAGAGAGAGAGAGAGAGAGAGGCGCTCAGCTGGCGCCTGAATCGTCCGCCTAGACTCCTCCAATCCACTTCGCCCCTTACCCCCAACTTTTCCCGCCGAGGTAAATATTCTCGCGAAAACATTCTCGGTGGCGCGCTGTGAATGCAAATCTCTTCATCGCAGCCGAGGGAGAGAGATAGAGAGCTATAGTCGCTTTTCTCCACTTTAAAGGTAAGCTGAGGTGTTTTTTTTTTCTTCTCATCGCTACGTGCGACGGCTGTGGAGAAGCTGAGCCAGGGGGTAAGGGGCTGGGTAAACTTCGCCTCGCGCGCGAGCAGCTTCTTTTCATTTGTGTCGCGGTAAGGAGCTAGGTTTTTTACCCTTCATTGCCTCGCCCTCAGCTCAGGCTGGGATCTAATTTTTTTTTATTTTTCTTTTATTTTTCTTGTTCCGTGGGCTTTTTCTTTTATTCCGGGCGTTTGTGTGTTTAAATTAATGCCTTTGTGGCAAAGTAATGACGGTTGGAATTACTCTGATTTAATGGGAATACTCGCATAAACAGCGTGTCAGATGTCGTCCTGGGACGAATATTAAGCTTGCTTTCAATTTTTTTCAGCTTTTTGCTTATCAAGTATTGAAGATAATACTGCGAGAATGCACTTTTTTATCAATTATCAAATCTAAATGTTTTGTGTATTATTAGCTTTTAGAATGACTTTATAAAAATAGACATATGTATAAGCTGAAATTAAACTACTCCCAACTCCCGAATTAGTTAACTCAAGATGATCTCAGAAACGTATAAAAATATTTGAACAGCCAAAAGATATCTCAGTCTTTAAATAGTAATCTTTACTCTCGAAATAATCTTAAAGATTCACATATGCCGTTAACGTTTTACTACATGCAATTTCACAAAGTGCAAATCGCGTACTCCGTTTTTTTACATTAAACTCGGCAAAACATACGCTATTTCCACAAAGAATGACTTTTCGCCACTTTTAATCATAATGCACGCTTATATACAAAAAATTGTATTTACAAACGCCTCTGTTGCCTTCAATTCTTTTGATTTTAATTATCGCGTTCTAGCCAATCTATTTTCGCGAGCTTTTATTTCGTTACAAGCTTTGATGAACTTTAACTTTGTTACTTCAAAATGTACACTTGAAAAGAAGCTTATTATAAATTGTAGGGTAAATCAATTTCGCGCCAGCTTGGCGCAAAAATTAATCGCTATAATATTTAAAGTGAAATTTTCCTTCCTAAACAAAAGAGAAAAAAGAAAAGAAAGAAAAAAGAGGAGGGGGAAAGCCAAATAAATTAAGCTAGAGCGCGCAACAATCAGTTTGGCATTAATCTTTGTTAGCCCTCGCTTCGGAGAAGAGGAGGCCAGAAAAAAAAGTAATAAATTTCGTTAGCGTATTATAATTCGGCACGGGCTTTTATACAGCCGGGCTTCGCCATTAAACCTCATTACAATAATTCTTCGATGAAGAAATAAAAAAGGGGAAAAAAGCGAAGTATAGAGAGAAGGCGGCAAAGCTCGGTGCTCTAGCGGCACACAGCAAGTCAATATTGTATATTTCAAAAAAAGAAAAAAAAATCCGCATATTTGCATCGAGCAAAGAGAGAGAGCGAGAGGGTAAAGGAGTACAGGGCACCGCGGGAGAAAGGGAAGATGGTGGGAGGGGAAGGGGGGTCGTGGTCTCGAGTCATCGCGCGCGGAAAAAAGGAGAAAAGGCAAGATTTACGCCAGCCGCGCGCACAGCGTCGAAAAGAAAGAGTAGAAAGAGAGATGCTGCAGCCATTACGCAAGAAGAGTTTCATTGAGCTTCTCTCTCTCTCTCGCTCTGGCTTTCTCACTATCCGGCGAGAGGCTGGGTGTGCACAAGCGCCGCGCTGTCTGCCCTGACGAGACTGCGAGGCGGCGAGGCTCTTTGCACTTGTTGCGGACGCGCCAAGAGAGAGAGAGAGAGAGAGAGAGAGAGCCTGCGCCAGCATTATATACCGAGGGCAGGCTACAGCCTGCAGATGGGAGGGAAAGGAGGATGGGGTAGACAGCCGCAGGCTTGGCGACGGGCTCATTTATCGAGCAGATTGCGCACCGCGCGCGCTCTGGCTCAATGGACGCGCGAGCCTCAGGCGGTTGCGCATCTCACGCCAACGACTGAAAGACCTGCACCCGAAGCTCTCTCTCTCTCTCTCTTTTCCTCTAGCGCGAGCGAGCTTTTTTTCTTTCTTTCTTTTTGCCTCTTCTTCTTAATTTTGTCTGCTGGCGATCGTTGGGATGGATTTTCTGCTTTTCCGTAGGACTCTGCGCGAAATGCCTCGGTAGTGTGCTTGGTAATTGCAAGCTTTTTAATGAGAGACTGCGGGATTGTGATTGATTTTTTTTTTTTTAAGAGAAAGGTTGGATTAATTAATAATGTGCTGAGACTGTTGGTCATTGTTGAACTTGAAAAAAGAAAAGAAGAAATCCGAGATGTTGAGTTTGGTGTTGGAAGGTTATTGTTAAGAAAACGAGGACGCAAGATTTAATTTGTTATTTATATTATTTTATTTCCTCTATGGCCATTGAGATTAATTCGCGTGCGATTTTCATTATAAATTCAAGCGCGAGGCTTTTCAGCAGGTTTTTTTCGAAAAGTTTCTTGGATTTCAGGCGAAAATATGTGTACGGATTCTTATATGCACACGAGACTGGAGATAATTTTGTTTATTACACGCCAAACAGCCAACGACTGGCTCCTTTCAAAAATAAATTCCAAAAGATTTATGTTTTACTTTTATATGTAAGACTTTTTTATTCAGACATTCAGCCGTGAAAGACAAAAGTAGAAAAGCGGGCTAGAGCGCGTGGATATATACTTATTTTTATACAACTTTGAAAACTTGGCTTCCTTTATTTTCATCCCCTGCCTCCCTACACACGCACAACAGTTGGTATCATTGTATGCAAAAGAAATATTCAGTAAAAAAAGAGATATCCATTTCAGCGGCGAGTCTTTTCAAATTTGCGATTATTACGAAAGTCGCTGCTTCCGTCTGCCGGGCGTATAACTTCCTTCGTCTTTTCTCGGCTTTCCCTCGATGTCGTGTACCCGAAGGAAAACTGAATTTCAAGACCTTTGAATCAGCTTTTAATGGGCCACGTGAATGCTTGGCGGTGGAAAAAATTGTGCTTTTAAAAAAAATCCCTTGGTTATTTTACGATGTTTATATAATACGCGTAAGATTTTAAACTTTTTTTTTCAATTAAGAATTTACGATGCGTTCTCGATTAATTTTATGATATTTATCTCTGTTTCAGGTAAGAGACGATTTATTCCGTAGCCTATGTAAAGCTTTCAGTGGAAAATCTGCGATGAGACGGTAAAATTAATATATCAATACTGCTTGTTATCGAAAGAGTAAACATTTATATTTAGCATTACTATTTGGGACAATGGCAAACATTTACATTAATCTGCAATAGTACTCTTCACTAGAGCATTATTAAAATTAAAAAGAGAAACATTACGTAAGTTGGAAATAAACGGATGCAGATAGATATAAGGAAACGAAGAAAAGTTAACAAAAAATTGTCGATAATCAATATTTCAATAGTTGAATAGCCAAAATACACGCTACCGCATAATGAGTCAAAAGCTACTGTGCATACATTGGCGCGACGGTGAAAAATAAAGAAAAAAGAACTAAGTTGGCTCATGCTTATAAATGACAGAACATTTTAAGAGGCTTAAAAATCTATCTCCCCCCAGCGGCGGTCACTCGTAAGACAGCTTAAAGGCTCGTTTTGATATGCTCAGCCTCCCATCCTACCCATCGAGTCTCGCTTACACCACCACAAGCTTCAGCTCCATCTGCCCGACACACACATATATAACTCCTTTTCTTTTATTTCTGCGTCTACTCGATCTCTCGCGTTTCTTCTCCTTTCCTTCTTTCTTCGTTTCGCTTCAGTCCACACTCCGGCAAATGAATTATTCTCACTTTCTTGCTCAGCTCGCCCCGATGCACCTGCAATATAATGCACGCCAGTCCAACCGGCTGTAATGCGAATGAAATTTTTTTTTTTTTTCAAGTTTTATATACCTTAGATTTTTGTTTCCCATTCGGTTGTATCGCGTTAACGAGATTTTTAAAAGGTACTAGCGTGTTTATTTAATTTTCGTTTCACGCGCGCGACACACGCGGAGAGTTTGATAGTCGTTGTAAAAGCGCGACACTGTTTTGTTATCGGCTGTGCTGATCGATTTTTTATACGCCTGCAGTTTCTCGCTTACGAGGAATGGCACGCGCGCAGTAACTCGAACGTGCCCTACGCTATATGAAAAAAAGGTAAAAATTTTAATTTTATTTATCGATACACCAAAAATAAAGCGGAACAAATAGTTCATTTGCAAAAAGCAAAACATAAATAACAATTCCAAAGCAGCAAGCGCTCAGGGCACCAGTCGAGTTAGCCTTATTTTTCTCCGGATACAATAGAGAAGCCGAAGAAACGGCCAGAATGCTAGCGTAGAAAAGCTTGGAAAACTTTCGAGCCGCTGCTTCCGAGTTTCGCAGATGCAGCCTATATAGCCTAAGAAAGTGAGCGCCAGACGTAAAGCAATAGCCTAAAGCATTATATATTAAGCGGGCGTTAAAACTGTACGCGGCCTGGCCCATCGCGTCTTTCCATTGTCCTATCCTCGGCAGCCCTTTTTCTTCCTCCCCCGACCCCCCCCCCTTTACCGGGCTTTTTTGCTCTCGATCGTTCCTCGGTCGCGCGGCGTGGAATTTCACCTTCGAACGAGTGCGCGCGCGCCCCGGTAACCGGAGACGGCCTCGGCCAAGGTTTTCATTATTCAAAACGGTACTTAAATCGGACGTCTGTCGGCGGCCGGCTCGCTTATGGATGAGGCCTTTTTCTTTGCCCTCGCCGCGCTCTCGCGTGAATTTCGATGATTTTTTTTTTTTTTTTTTTTTGGCGCCGAGACTCTTGCACAGGCACTGGAGAGACAATTGTCTCTGGAAATGGAGAAAAGCTTCGGATGGGGGGTGCTGGGCTTGTAGTCAATTAATCAAGCGATGTTTATTGACGTCCGAGTTTATTATTTAAGCTTTTTTAGGAGCCGAGCATGGACGTTATTTATGACGCCCGCATGCTTTGTTCGGTAATACGGAGACGCGCGTAGGGGTACATGCCGACAGTTTACGGGGACTTGTGGGAGGGTTGCAGACTCGAAAGAGAGAGAGACTCGCTTGGGATTCACTTGAAATCGATTAAGAATACGGACAGGTGAATGGCGCGCGGCCCTTCGTTTTACTCCTTCGACGTTTAAAATACTTTTTCGCTGGAATAAATTGACGAGACGATGCTTGGATGCTGCGGGGGGATCGGTTACCAGCAAGTTGTATGTGGGAGGGCTTTGCTTCTCTTTATTTTTTTTTTGTATTGTAGAATACAAGAAAAAAATAAACGATGTAATATTTATGTACGTCTTTAATATTGCTTGAGCTTTAACGATGAGCATTTTTCTTTAAATTTCGTATAGCGAAAAAGAAAAACGAATGAAAAAAAAACAGAGAGAAAAATATAACAAGATTTCACGATGTGTGCAAAAGTTTAACCGAACGTAAAAAAACTCGAAATAAATAAAAAGAAAAATCGTGAACAACATTTTTCGATGCAACCAAGTACATCGCTCCGATAACATCCGTGCGTGCGCTTTCTCCCTTTTCCCGTGGATTCATCGGCCTTTACATTCAATTTACTTTGTTTTGATTTTTTTTTTTCAACAATACATCCGATAAACCTCCAAGCCCGTCCAGCCGAGTACACAGGCGCTGGGCAAAAATCAAAAAACGCGTTTTATCAAACGCCTTTCGCGAGCCATGAAGCAGAAAAAAAATCGTACAGCTCTTCCGCGCATCGAACGAGAAAGAGAGTGGCCAGGTTCGCGTGAGAAAAAATTCCGTATCCACCACGCGCCAGCAGCGAAAAGCGAATACCCGCAGCGAAGATAGACCGTAGAGCGGGCCGAGAGAGGCAAAAAGGTTCCGGCCGAAAGAGTCGTAGACGTGCGAACGCGAGTGTCGTCCGCTGGCGAGTTTTGCGCAACTGGCAGTAGCAGCAGCGCGGCACCAGGCTCAAATTGAATTTCCCGTTCTCGCGGCAAACCGTCGTCGTCGGCGCGGCGGCTTTGACCTCCGTCCCTGCGAGCGTTCAATTGCACATGGGAACGCGGCGCCGCACGTCCGCTAGTCCGTCGTCTCGTACTCGCTGCCCTTGACTGACAATGCTCGAATAGAGCCGAGCGCACGAGAGAGAGAGAAAGAGCCTGGCCTTGTCAACGAGCTGCGCGTTAACTTTGCGCCTTTTATATATATATATATATATATATATTCGTCGCTTCGATAATTTTTAGCAAGCAAAAGGCTACGTAAGCGGATATTCCGTATATATGTATATAAGTTGGGATCAAAGTGTTGTTTCGTCAAAGCAAGCCCCGGAAAAGCTACTCTCTCTTCCTCGACAAAAGACACACAAGGCATTAAGTAGAGTTGTATACAGAAGCAAGCGGCATATTTTATTCGTGCTCGCGATGTTTAATGCTTCAATGTAATCTTGTCCGCTCCGGGTACATCGTTTTCTAGGATCGAGCGCGTTTTCGGCTATTTTATCGCAGAATGAGCGATGTGTACGCTGGCGATAGATACATCGGGGACAAAGTATCCCTGGGATAGGGTTAGATACATAGGACTAATGGTGTGCCAACTAAACATTTCGTGTCCGTTGGCAAGCAAATAATTATAATTTCCCCTTCCCCCCTCCCTTCCATCCTGGGACAGAGCGTGTTCGTTTATGGCAACAGAGAGAGAGCACCGTGTCATTCCGGCCGATCAAACAGTGTTAGACTCGATGCATCGAGTGCAACTCACACAGAGCCACTGCGCTGATTATGTGCGCGGCCCAAGCTAAAGAGCATGTTTTCCAGGACGAAGGATCGTGTATACTCTCTCCTGAGCGCCAATTGCCACTTGGTTAATAAGATCCGATACTTCAATTTTCCCTCGGACAAGGCCAAGGCTTGGCTGACTCGCTTCTCCTGTAGAGCGTCCACTTTTTCGTTGTATATACGTATCAGAGAGTAGCTTTTGTATTAAACGAAAGCAGAGCGGGATCGACTTGATGATTTTCAACGAAGTAATCTCTATCGGGGCTTTCCAACGATGCAAAGTAACCAGCAATTAGCTATCACGGAGAATTCGCTTCCGTATAAATCACGAACTTCCAGTCGTTACAACGCGTGTCCCCTTGCCAGTCGTTCCTCCCGTATTTTTTTTCGTCGACCACTCGGTCCTGAATGCGTAATGAGCGGAGAGCAAGCTGGACGCATGAAATTTATGGGGGAAACCACGGACACATTGTACGGAGCCCGCAGCTAGCGCGTCCCAACGATGCTACCACGTATATATACGAAAGGCTGTTTATTGTTCGTCTTGAAAGCGTCGCGTTGGTTGACGAGATCGCTGTATGCTGCAAAAATGCACGACTACGAATTGAATTCGCTCGGTTTTAGCGAGAGGACGCGAGCTTGCCAAGTTCTTCCGCGAACGACGAGATTCAAAGTAGTTTGTTAGCGCGAAATCGCGTCGGAAACTGTGGCCCCTCCCCCCCGACTAGCGCCTCTTCGTAGTAGGCACTACTCTCGGGCAAGTTTTGTAAACCGTTGAAACTCACAAGCCAGGCCCCCCCTACGGCTTGACGCAAGAAACTCCGTTATATTTCAGCTGCTCTAGGATTTAAGCTATTTTCGCGAAGGCTGAACTAGACGTAAAGTTGCGCGCGTGTTTTTACAGCGTGAATATTCGAAGTGTAAATTTCTTGTGAAATTTTGTTAATTTTTTGAGAAACTGCGATTGAATTGAGTAAGACGTAGTTGGAAATGGCTTAGGGACTAAGATTTTAGTTTGGCGATGGAGGGGATGTGATTATCTAATGCTGCAGCCACTGGTGAAGACTATTTGAGGGATTAGGTGGAATGGTTATTAATGGGTTAGCTATTTGCATCTTCGCCATGGTTACAGAGACTAATGCCTCTTATTGATTTTCGTATTTCCGGCTAAATTATGTATTTAGCCGGTAATCCAACGCGCGCGTATGACATCGAACATTTTAGCGAGACGGCGATCAGAAAATTTGATATCTCTCTTGCGTTTTGATCATTGTGTGCTTCATAAACAATCGAAATAAGTTTTAAATATATCGTGCATTTAATTTTCGCTCTAATTAAATATATTTACTTTGTAATAAATACTATAGCAATCTATTTTCAGCCCAGCTTACTCACAATACCGATTAGTCTCTAAAAAGTACGATTAAAACCAAAAAGTATATTTGCGATAAAAATCCTTCCTACACTTTTACACAGTTACAGAAACAGCAAAAGAATTTTTTTGTAATAAAAAAGCCAGATAAGCCAAAAAAGGAGGGGGGAGAGGGAGGCGTAGGCTAGAGGTCGCACGAAGCATATTTTCCAGTGCGATTTCACGCGGGGCTAAAAAAGGAAAAAAACGGTAGCGCTGGAAAAAGGCCGATTACGCGGCGGGTGGTCCAAGGGTGAGGCGAGCAGCAGCGGCAGCAGTAGCGCCGTCAGACTGGAGCAACTCGCGACCCTGTTGTACAGTGGCCCGTAGATCAAGAGGCCGCGGTTATAACCCGAGTCTACCGTGTCGTCGCGAATGTTTTCTCCGGGGCGGTAACAAGAGGCAGGGGGGGGGAAGAGCCGCGTTGTTGGGACTTTTGGTCCTCCTCTCTTGTAATTAGTTCGTTCGAGAAACGAGTTTGGCGGCTGAAACACCCCTCCTCCTCCTCCTTCTGCCGCAAAGTGTACACGCCGAAAAATAATGATACGCGTATATACATAGAGAGCGAGGGACCGCGTAAAAAGGCTTCTCTTCACTGTGGTTCGTTTTTTTTTTCATTTTCTTTTTTTTTGTACGGGATCCCGCTGGTGTTTTTTGAATGACATAGAAAGAGCAGAGGCTGGGATTTCATTCGAGCTCTCTCTCTCTCGCTGCTATTTTATTCTTTTGCAGTAAGGTCGCGCTGAAACGTAAATTTAATATGGCGCGGAGTCGAGTGTGCGTTTCGGCGGTGTTAAATTAACGTGGCTGGAAACTTATTTGTTTTGTTTTTTGCGTTCGTTATTGTAATTTTAACGCGGTTTATTATTTGATAAACAATTTTCATGAACCGACTGTCGACAATTATAATGGAAGATTCATTTTATTTGACGACGCGTATAGAGAAAGCCGGGCTATTGAAACGTTTTCATACGCCAAAAAAAAAAAAAATAAAATGAAAATAAATGCGATTTGGCCACAGCCGTAGTGAAAAGAATTTGTCGAAAAAAAGAAGAGAAAAAGGCAAATCGTCAGAAGCTATTTCCAATTATGCGCGCTGCGACAAAAATGTCAATTTATTTGGTAGTCAGTCAGAGCGCGTAGGCAGAGAGAAGGAGATAGCGTCCCGTGTCCGTTTAGATAGGAGGAACGACACATCCCGGACGCTAAGTTGATAACGTTTCCATCCCCCGCATTTCCTTACGCGTCCGCTTGGCGCACTCGGCGACAATCGCGTGTTTTCCAGATTTTATACGCGCGCGCGCTTTAATTTCTTATAATCATCATTATCGCGGATATATACGCCACATAAATCAAGCTAATTTTTCATTGGCGGATGAGCAATTTTGTTTTCTCCTCTTATCATTGATGAATTGATATTTGCCGATGGGAAGGGAAAAAAGTCGATTAGCAATTTTTCAAAAATTCAACCAAGCCATGTACGCAAGAAAAATTGCTCGCGCGCGTGTGGTGGGGGTGGTTCGATAAAAGATCAATTTTCAATTAAGAACATTGAAGACTTTGGCCGGAGAGGGAAGATGAGAAAATCAAGTCAACAGAGTATGTGTACGGAACAAATGGAATTTGAGCAAGATTCCGGAAAGTTGGCGATGTTGCGCATAGTTAAGCCTATTGTTTACGGCGCTCTATAACATACAACGCTTCTTCGTAAGCTATAGCTCGAGCAGCTACTAACAATTCCCTTGGACTTTTATTGACGTTGACAAACATCGTCGTGCTTATTTCAACTTTTAAGCGAATTACAAGATCATTTATTCAAATAGTAATTGAATTGGCACGAAATCTACTTTCCCTTCAAAGACGCGCATCTACGCGATGTATTAATATAAGCTCAACAAAGGAATGGACGAAAATAATTCAATCGCTGGAAAATGCATTTTCAACTTGTTTAAACTATTTTAGTCTTTGCGTCGTTGGAAAGAACTCAAAGTCTCCGCGTCATAATTAATAAGCTTGCAAAGAGTCCCGTGGGGGATGGAGGATAAAACGTCAATACAATGAACTTTCTCCTTATCTCGATGCTGTTTTTTAATCTTATGTGCCTGCACAGCCGTAGCTACTCAAAACGCTGCCAAAAGAAGACAAACCGATTTTTTTTATTTAAAAAAAAAACAAATAACCACATATTCCACAAAGTAAATATATTCATGCTATAATAAAACCCAAAAGACCAACAATTTCATGCTTGAATGTTCATACGGGAGCAGTGAAACGTGCAATTAGTCTTGTCATCTCCGGTTGCCTCGCGCCTGGATAAATAATTTGAAAAGACCTGGCTTTTGCTGTAACACACTGAATCCACATACTCGAACTTCATGTAAGAGTATTAATCGTACAAAAGTATATTACCCTCTAATAAAGCAAAAGAGACATTTCGTTTTTTTTTTATTTTTCCAAGCTGACATTTTTACAATGCATAAACTTTACGCGTGTCATTCACGAGGAGGAATCAGCGATACGATCTAAGATGACAGAAACGATTACATCACGCACTAGCTCGGCACTAAAGTTCCAAAAAAAAAGAAAAAAAAATCTTTTCGTCGCATTAATTAAAGCCGACACGGCGCGAACGCGAAAATAAACGTTCTTGCGCAAAGTCAAACAAAGACCGAAAAAAGAATTAGTCAACCATACTCTTGCTACGATCAGCAGCAATGTACGCCGTCGCACACAGACTCAAAGACTAAGTAAATTTGTCAGCGCAATGATATAGCGTTGATTCACAAATCTTTCAATCGCCTCCATTCATCTCAGGGATTCCCCTCTTAGAGCGTGAAAAAAAAATAAACTGAAGCACGAAAAAAAAATGAAACGCAACCGAATCAATTCGTCCTTTTTAGTCAGCGGGAAGAAGGCCGTGTGTGGGGGCTTTAAACAAAAATTAATCAAGCCACACGCCCTCCCGGCCGTATCCCATCGTCGTCGGGTATAGAGGAACGGCCGCTCTTGTTCTTGATAAACTCGGCCCGGCGACAGTGAGCGATGCGCGTAATTCAGGCCCACAGCAGCCTCTCGGCGCTTCTAATGGAGAGAGAGGCCCTCCTCTCCTCTGCCCCCACACCTAGTCCACCTTTTTCGCTCGGCGTGAGATTGGCTCGTCGGTGGTGAAATTTACGCTGTCGAGAGAGCTACCGCCGTAGCACCACCAGACACACACACCGGCTCTCCTCTTCTTCTCGTCCCTTCTCGTTTTTCGAGAGGCTTTGCTTTTCAACCTGTTCTCCGCCTCCTCATATATATATTTCCAGCATTTCTCGCTCTCTCTCTCTCTCTCCTTGCGTCATTTATAAGCCGTTTAGCGGCTATTCTTCGGAACGCTCTCGTTATACCGACGCGGCAGTTTGTTTCAATTTCGTTATATTTGAGTTATCGTCCTGTCCAGCTCCAGTTTACCGCGCGCCATCTCCCTCGTGCTTTGTTTTTTACAGCAGTATATAGCAGATCAGCGCTTGACGGTGGCCAATCATTTTTATTTGTTTAGCCCCGACGATTAACCTTGAGAGTCTCGCTCGAGCGCTTATCGTTTTTCCAGGCTGCTCTAAGTTTCGGTCCTATCCCTCTCTCTCTCTCTTTCTTCCTTCAACCCCCTCCCCTGCACACTTATCCGTCGCGTCAGTCATCCCCTTGGTCTCTTGCCGCTCGGTCGGAAAAGCGTCCCCGGAGGGTCTGGGAGCGACGTCTCTCGCTCTCTCTCTCTCTCTTAGCCTGCGTCTTTCTCTCTCCAGGCGTCTCTCGACGAGCTTAGCGCGCGACTGAAGGGGTTGCCCCCGCGGGGCCGACGTGAGACGTGACTCGACTCGTTGGGTAATGAATTGCCGGCGGAAGAGATGATAGCCCGACGGAAAAAGGCGCGAGGAGAGAAACGGGAAGGAGGCGCGCCGATGGAATTTTGAGGCCTAAAAACTTCACCAAGCCCCTTGGAGTCGAGTCGGATGGATTTAACGCGTTTAAACGAATATTACAGGGATTGATGGAAGGAGTTAATCGTCCCTCGATGCTTTTTCCCCTGCGTTTGACGTGATTTTTTTTTGCCCTCTCAATTAATGGCCTTTTTTCCTTTCATTCCTTGCTCAGGGAGGGGGTATATCGTGTGGTTGTAGTTGAATAAGTGGGAAAAAGTCGAGCGAGTAACGATTCGCATACATTTTTATCTCAAGCCAAATTGGAGTTTCTAAGGGGTGGGATGGAGGATATAGAATTTGTTCGATTACTCGTTTTTTTTTTAATAATCAAACGATTCGGCGGATATGAAATAAAGCACTTATCTAGGGCGTATACGCGGAGGTAACAAGCTTTTTCTATACCTGCGTTCGATTTCAAAGCGAAAGCGCCGCTTATGCTCGCTTATTGAAGGAATTTGCGTTTTACGAAGCCGCGTGCGTATGTATACCCAAGCGCGAATACCAATCTTCTTATGCAAGCAAAATACTTTTCATCCCGTCCGTCCCCTCCCCAATCTGTCCCCTCCCCCCTCAAGCGTCTACACACACACACGTACTCCAATTTGTTTTTTTTATTTCTCTCGTTTTTTTTTTACAGCAACGCTTTGTACGACATACTTTTTCGACATTTCAATATTACTCGGCATATACGCTCTCATCCGTCTTCCCATCCGCGCATTCACTTTGTGCTTTCGTCGCTCAGAGCGTTAGAGGGAAAGAGAAAGAGTAGTGCTCATCGCTCGAAAAAGAATAAATGGAAAAGGACGACGAAACGTCGGGAGGGGCGGAGGGAAGAGAGAGAGAAAAAATTTCCCGGAGAAATGGGAATGTTTCATCGGGAGACGGGAGAGATTGGATGTACCCCAAGGTATCGTCTCCGACGCTCCTCTCTCTTTCTCTCTCTCCTCGGCTTCCCGAGAAAGCGTCGATTACTCCCGAGCTTTTGTCTCTCGACCGCGCGTCCCCCGCTTTTATTTTCCCTTCTTCCTTCGTCCTTTTTTTCGCTCTCTCTCTCTCCCTCTCCGTCTCTTCTTTCTTTTCTTCAAAACGACGCGCCGCTATCTCTTCCCTCTTCATTTCGATCATTACGTTTATAGGCCGGTGCTTTGTCGCGCTTGAGACTGATCCGCAGGAATATAGATGTGTATACATCGCGGGGTTTTACGCGTTAAGATTACGGCTTTGCCCGACGACACCTAATTATTTCCATACAATTTGCCGCGTCCGCGCCGCCGTGGCGTTTTAACGAATTCGCAATGCCAAGCGAACACGCCAGTTGAGCGCCTTGTTATCGTCGTTTTAATATGCGCGCCTTTGCCGAGTGATTTTCCGTGTATTTAGATAGCCGCGCGGAGTCTCGTCGCGATATAGATGCCGAGATTGTACGAAACGGCTAGGGATTAAAGGCCACGTTATCCGCGGAGTTTTATCATTTTTCACGCTGATGAGGAAACGAATTTCGAGTTACACGTAAAAATAGCCGTAGGCGCTTTGAGTCTGCTGTGTGTAAAAAATATTCGAAACTTCAAACTTTCTAGCCGTTAATTCGAAAGCGAAAAATTTATATCCATAAAAAATGTGGAAAAGAAAAAGCAACAGTGGCACATAGGAGGCGGAGGGAGAGAGCGCAGAAGCACCGATTGTTTCTCAAAAGCCATTAGTCCGGATGTTCCGCTAGGCAGCAACGATAGAGCAAGCGTGTCCCGGTAGCAGCGTGACGGAAGTCGCGACTAGGGAGGTCGCGGGCTTTCTTCCAAGACAAACGGCACATCAATAAGCCTCTCTCCCTCGCAGCAGAACTATGATTAGCCGAGCTTGCGCTACTTCCGCCTAGTCATTAGCCGGAATACGACAGTTTGACGTGGAGGCCCAGCATTTGACACCGATGGCTGCTGCCTGCCTGCTTGCCGTCGCTAATTAAACTCCCTGAATTATTTACCCGCCACGGTAAAGCGTTAAGTTTCGCGCTAAAACAACGTGCTTTTCGCGCTGTATTAGCTACGCAGCTGACTTTTCCACGTGCTTTTAGCCGTTGTTTCGCAAACTTTCGGGCTTCGATGGCTTGTTTTGTGGCCCTCGTATGGATGAGAATTAGCTTTTACGACTGGGCCTCTCCGACTCTCTTGCGCTTTGCATCGAAGGATTTATGGACTACGGAACAAAAAGTCGAGGGATGAGCTTTTAACGGTATGTTAATTTATACAGAGAAGTGCGGTATAGTCCGAGTGTGTAAGCGTGGTCGAATGGAAATTACGTAATGCTCGTTATTATTTGGCATTCATTTATTATGGTAATCGATATTTTTTTTGCTTGCTTAACGAATTTACTGCGTTTACATTTTAAATTACACGCGTAGAGAGCTTTTTCCATCGGCTGCTGGGGGAAAAAATGGAATAATTTTAAATTAAATTAAATTTTGATACAAATTTAAATAGTGGCGCTTCATAAAAATCCTCAAAATTCATCGGCGATCTCTCGCGAGTAATTAACTTTCGGAGAAGGGGTGGTGGAATTGAAAAATTTCAAACTTCAACTAAACATGTATTAATGCGCAGCAGCTGATTCGCCTCCCCTACACCGGGGAAAATCCAATTATGAAAAATTCTCAGCGCTTAATCCATTATATTGCGTTAAAGCCAAAAACTTTCCGCGCTTTATCAACTCTCCCACCCAAACGCACACAGAGCTTTCCGGTCGAATTTTCAGCGAATACAGTCCAAAGAAAGAGAGAGAAATAGAGAGAGAGAGAGAGAGAGAGAGAGAGAGAGATGGCCTGCCTTGTCCAAATATTCGCCGCGTTTACATAAACGATTGTAATCTACCGTAGCATAAGCAGTCCGCACTGCAACGCGTCTTTCTCCATTCCACTTGTCAATCGCGACGATTGCACAGCGATGCAACGTGCTTGCTCTCCCTTGACTCTCTCTCTCTCTCTCTCTCACTACTGTATACAATCAAAGCTCGGACTGTGCAAGCTTGGCACGAGGCGCCGAAATGAATGTTTGTCTAATAAGAGATGGAGACCAGCCGAGAGTACGGGGAAGGGTATGGGTTGGGCTTGAGCAGCGCTTTCAATTAACGTGCGCGTCAACGGTCCCCCCCCCACTCCGGTCTATATACACGTACATAAACCGCGGCTCTGTGCTTCAATTGAAAAGGGACGTATTTAATACAGGCGACGGCTGTATAGCTTCTGTCTTTAACGCACTGCTCGGTTTTTTGCTTTCACTCTCGAAAAACGGCTTAAAAATATGAAATAAAGGTAGAGCTTCGATTTATTTCCGCTAAGCCGTTGGGATCGATAATTAAAAAGAACCAGATGGAACATTATTAAAAATTGCTTCAAGCTGTGGCGCAAAAGGAAAAAAAAATTGTCAAATCGAGTTCATTTTGGTGACTCGTTATAGAGCGTTTTACGTCTGTAAAAAAAGGTCTTAGCGCTTCGAATTATAAGTCGCTTCATTATTCAAAACTAGCCATTAACTCTCTGTCTCTGTCTCTTACCTCTTACTCTCTGGCTTGGTTATTATAACTTGGTCAGGTCCGTTATATACAGAGCTTACGAGCAAAGCCAAAAGCAGCGCACTCGCCTCGAGTAAACCTATCCAACTGGTTCGTAATAAACTAGCTGTACAGGCTGAACAAGAGAGAGAAAGAGAGAGAGAGAGAGAGAGAGAGAGCGAGCGAGAGGTCGCGATCACATTAGCGCCGGTTCATGGCACAAAGGCCGGTACCGAAAGCTTGCTGCATAATCGACAGCGCAGCTTTGTAATATATAACGAGAACGAGAGGGAGAGAAAGAGAGAGAGAGAGAGAGAGAGAGAGAGAGAGAGAGAGAGAGAGAGGGCAATCACGGCAGGCTGCGCTCGATACGTCGTTTCGGCGCCAGCTGCGATCGCAGCTGTTACTGTCGGCGGAAGGAAAAACGCGCTAATCGAGCGACGAACCGATTCGCTGCACGCGGGCCTCTCGCGATTTTTCAATTCGAGCGGCAGGCAGGAACGACTGCCACCCTATCCGGAACGACGTTAATTTTGTGGCTGTAAACGATTGCCTGCTACGGGACTTTATTGCCGCTCGACTCTCACGCGTCTCGGCTAATAACACTGATGCAGCTCTCTCTCTCTCTCTCTTCTCCCCCGCTTGTCCCGAAGAGCGAGAGGGAGAGCACTCGATGGGCAGTGGTATTAATATCACTCGGCACCTCGGCACATCCTCACATCGGCATATATCGATCGACCTGCTGGTATACGAAAGGACGATCGATGTATCACCGGGGCACGCAAATAGCTCGCGTGCCTCTCGGAATACTCGACTGGCGCAAAAGATGCGTTACACCATTTTGCCCTAATGTACTTCCTGCCGAATACATTTCTATAACGACGGAACTGCTCTTCCAAGCTGCCTGCAAAATATCGCTCGTGATTAATCAGAAAATTCAAAATGCATAAACCCGTGGCGTATGAGTTAGGATAACAATAGGAGGAGGGGGGGGGGTTCAGGCGAGTAGCCCAAAGGCAATAGCCACACAAGTTGCATTAGCGCATATTTCCTCTCGGGAATAAGCGAATAAAGCGTTTTGTGCGATTTGCTTGGCACATATAGAGAACCAGTGGGCAAGCGTTAAATTACCAGCTAGCGAATCCAGTCGGCTGGCTCGCTTTTGAAAAGCTCGTAAACAAAGGCTCGGTGCTGTGGGCTTTCTCTCGAGCTCGACGACTTTATGCGCACGCTGAAAACCAGCGCGATATCTTGCCGTGGTATGAAATTCAACGAGGATGAGAAGGAGCGGTATAATCCTCGGTGTACTCATTGTCCTGGGAACGAGTGGGGGGGGGCGCAATTATCGAGGAGCAGGATGATTAATGGAAAAAGCGCGGCTTGGCGAGCTTCTTGCAAGCTTTCTCTCTCTCTCTCTCTGCCCTGGCAAACTAGATTAGACGCAGCCGGGCGCTTGGAAGGAAGAGGCGGGCAACGGTACGGTGTCGCGAGATAGCTCGCGATGTGATTGCCGACTGGGGAGGGCGAAAAACAAGCGCCCCCGGGGACGAGTGTAATCAGCGCCCGTGATTTTCGGCTCGCTCCGCCGCGAAATCACCGCTGTATATACGAGCGCTTAGGGTCTCCGCTGCTACTGCCTCGTTTCTGTCCTCGCGCCAACTCGCTCTCTCATCTACCCTAGCGTGCCGAGCGTTTTAGTGGAGGATAATTGATGTTTTTACGAGATTCGTTTAATGCCCCGGGCTACCTCACCCGTCCACCCCTCATCTTGCTCCTGTTAGCTTGTAGCTCTCTCTCTCTCTCTCTCTCTCTCTTTCTTTTTTTCTTCTTTTTGCCGCGGGTAATTTAACGTCATTGCTGGGTATGAAATTTCAGGGTGCTGGTCTTAATGCCAAGCTGCCGAGGTGCAAAGTACACGGAATGAAATTTGATTGCGTTTAAAATGAAAACGAAGCCCTCGTTTTAGTTTAAACACAAGATGGAGGGGAATGGACGTTGATTATTCGGCTTACCCGGATTGAAGCAAATATCTTCTTTTAGCTTTTTTTTTCAATGCTAAAAAGTTGTGTCGCACGATGTTGTTATCACAAGATCAAGTGTAGCGGCGATAAGTACGCTTATTATTAGTACGTTAAATATAGAATCAGCTTAAGTGATTATTGCTAATAATCGTAAGTAAGTCAGTGTATTAAATGGATTATAAAACGATACGAATGTTCATCTTATATGCAGCGGGCATGCAGGAAACAGTATTCCGATGCGTCGTTAAAGGGTCATTACGGGGGCATAATGGAAATCGATAATTAATCGATCCATCCAGGAGCAGGTGGGCTTGAAAGCCCAGCTAGATACGCTAATTGACTCTTGAATATTTATATTTAAAGGATTAGCGGCTTGCTGTGTGCGTGTGCGAGGGCGATTTTTTACAAAAACAGAACAAAAGTATCTTAATACTTTCATGCTACTGACTTTTAATTAGCCTTTGGATCAAAAGCAAACGAGACGTTTTTGTTCTTTTATCAGAGACGCAACGATGTATTGACTGTCTCGCTCGATATGTACATTAGTTCGATTCAGTCAATTTAATCGGATCGAATCAACTTTATAATTTTAGTTTTGGAAAAATTGAACATTAAGCAAGTTTTGGACAATTGCGGAAACAAGCATTTTCATATTTACTTTGCAATAACGAAACGAATATTATCTATACGGTTTCTTAATTGCGGAAACTCGCACGCGTAGAATTTAATAGTAAAAATTGAAGCTGTAAAGGCGACAAGCGATAGTTATACAATGCTTATTCATGACTAATATTTTGTTTGATCGATTTAAAAAAATTTTAATTGCATTAAAATTAATTTTATTAATATCTAATTATCATAAATACCTTTAGTTTAAAATTGTTAATGCGAAGAAAAAATAAGAATTGTTTATGTAGTACAGACGTAAGAAAGACAAATACCTGTTATCTTTTTGAAATTCTCAGAAGCTTGTGTAAATAATGTTTTCAAGGTAATAGTGTTATTTCGTCATTCAATTGAATTGCCAAGATAAAAATTTTGCAATCGTGACGAGTTAATCAATCGTATTCTACCGACAATTTCATATAAAGCTGTGTATTTTTAAAATATCTAGTAGAGTAACATTTTTAGTTTGTTAAAACCATGTTTTTGAAAGGTAATATAGTAAAGTCAGTGTTGATTTTTATTTCCATTGATGTCACTTTTGCCTGGGTAGGTAACAACATAAATTAAAATTATCGGGCATAAAGATTTTGACTTTTTAATTTCAATACGTTTCATGATATCGTGCATAATTTTAGAGCGATTGTTCCGATCCAACGTCATTGTGTAGAGAATTTGTGGAGTATAAAAATAATTTTTACTCGGACTACAGCAGGCTTGAAAAACAATGGAGCCAAAAAATTGATGATCTTTTGAAAAGTAAAAAAGAACAAATTTTAGCAAAAGCCAAACTAGAAATAAGCAAATTGGAACAAACGTTCCAACAAGTTCAAGAAGCAGGGAATAATGCGACGGCGATACAAAATGTAAGTGAATGAGATGAATATGAACTACAATTTTAGAGAGATAATTTAATTTAATTGAGCAAAAAATAATTTTAAATATGACGTTCAGTGCGGTGTTTTTAAAAAATATTTTTTACACCAAACCTATTTATGTAAAATAATAAATGAAATAAAACTTACAGACAAGGGAAATATCAAAACAGAATATTTTAAACCAGGCGGATAACGATATCAGTAAATTAGAACTTGAGGACGATGTACACAAATTACACGACGAGGCTATCAAAATTTTAACTGAACTGACAGCTAAATTTAACAAAGATGTGAATGAAGTTGAGGATATAAAAAGCACGTGTTCTGTCCTATCATTGAACTCTTATAATGGTTATATAACATCAACATTTTTTCTTACAAAATTTTTTATTTTATTAATTAATTATTATTTTAACGATTCTCTTGCAGAATGCATAGACTATTCTTGAAGCACCAGTAACTAGATAGAGGATATTGAATTACGATGAATTGTAATTGATATTAGCGCAAATATGTATGACTTCGTGCTGTGCGTGGAAAAATTAAAAATCTGATAAAAAATGTCTAGATGCGGCGAATAAAAGGAAAATAATACAAACAAGATATTTGTATGACCAAATCTGCTTCATTAAATTAAAAATAATAAATCGAACGTAATATCAATATTACAACGTACGTAATTTGTAAATTAATCAAAAATATCGTTGTAATATGTTGCCCTTAGTATGATTTATCGGCTTAACATTATTGACAAGATTTAGTAAATTGGGGTCGACTCATGGAGCTTGATGATTGCATCAAGAGTCATAAGGTTATTAATAATCGATAAATCAATTACAAACTCATTAAGTCACCGTTATAAGTTTAAGCAAGGCTATGTGGGCATAAGAGTATAGATAGGTACAAGTTGACAGAAGTTCTTTTCGCGTATCTTATAACAATTCAATCTATCGCTGTTATAATCAAATCAAATGGTTATCAATACTTTATAATTGGACATTGATTGACAAAAATGACATTTTACATGCCCCCTGGTAAGATTATTAATAGCTTATAATTTTTTAACGACATTCGTTACAAAACCATCTTTAAAACGCCTTTGACGTGGTATTGGTTTTTTTATTTAAAAAAAAAGAGCGATCGCAGTTGTAACTGTTCCGAGAACTTATGACTTTAAATCGTCGATGAAGATATCACGTCAATTTAGCGGCTCGGAACGAGGCGGCTAATTGCATTTCCCGACGCTGGATGTCAGGTTAAATTATAGGAAAAAACGTTCTCTTGCTCCACTTACTCCTGCCCGAAAAACCCTGGCGCGCGCCCGAAAAGAAAGCAAAAAAGTAAAACGCGAAGCCAATAGTTTTAACTCGGCGACTGCATAATTAAATACTTTTATCTGTCTCCATCCAACACGGCTCCTTACTCCTCCAATCCGCTCGAAAAATAACCCAGAACAAGACTAATTCCAGTGCTTATCCCATTTTACCGAAACAGTATATCTATCCCCCTGCCCCCGTACTCCCCGGGTATCGAGCAGCTATAACTCAGCGCGTCCTTTCCTCGCGCGTTTTTGTTTCTCCAACCTCACGAGTATTTCCGAAGGATATGCCTACAGTAAGCCGAGCGAACATCAGAACCGTGGAAAGCTCAATCGAGTAGTCTGCTGCAACGTTGGGAGCAAAGAAAAAGTACTATCCGTAGCTGTATACGCTAGAGGGACAGAGGGGAGTTAGAGGAGGGAGGGGGGGAGAGCAGCGAGGTTCATAAATATCGAGCCGCCGACAAGTAACAAGCCCTCTCCGGACCGTCCGGAGGATATTCTCAAGTCCGGCAAAAGCGAGCTGTACGTGCGAAGGGGAGGTGGGGGATGAGAGGAGGCGCAGACTAGGCGCTCTCTGCAGCACGACTCTTCTTGCGCCGCGCGCATTTACATATTCATGCGTTCGCGCAGGAGGGTCGAAGGGGGGGGGGGCGGCTGAGGGGGAAGCAGTGCGCGAAGTTCGCGCGGACCATGGACGCCGGATGCGCGCCTCTTCGCTCTCGGCTCGTCGCTGGCCGCTACTGCGCTTGCCGAGTTTATCGAACACGACCCTGTAGAGAGAGAGAGAGAGAGAGGCTTGTGGAGCGAGCAAGAAGAAAGAGCCGCGGGGAAAGGGGGGGGGGCGCAGGAGTATCGTATTAATAAAGTTTCGCGCTGCGAGGGCTGCGCGATTAAATATTCCAGGAACAAATGGCCGTTCGCCGGGGTAAGGAGGGGAGTGGGGGAGCTCCGCTCGTGCGCCATAAATTACCCGAGAGCATCGGGCCCACTTTGCTCCTCCCCGAACTTTCGATAGCTGCTCTATCGCCCCGTGACGTTTGTTTACAGCTTCACTTTCCTGCTGCCCAGCCTAATGTCTCCGGCATTTTTATTAATCTAGCCGCGACTCGAATAACCCGCTCCCCCGCAGTTCTCGAGTGTTTTGGACGCGGGTAGCCGGGCGTTGGTCAAAGGACCTCTTGCCGCTATCTTCATTTTCTCGGAAGCGTCTTATCGGACAATTTAGCAGCGGCTATACGTGGCGGGTTACAGACTACACACATACATACATGTACGCACAGACACAGGTGGGGTCAATCCGGAGAGGATGCGTTGCTTTGTGCGGCGAAACACTTAATTATCTTTAGCCCGGGCTATCTGACGCGCGCGAGAAATTATCGTAAGCCGCTTGCCGAACGCTTGGCTCTCCGTTGGCTGTGGAGCGGGGGGTGTGCGCGCGCGGGTTCGCTTCAGCGTAGTAAGTCAAGAGGGAAGCCCTTCCCACTCGGCATACCTATACGCTCGGGCAACGGTCCAAAGTGCTACCCCCTGCTCCCTACTTACCCTACTGCTCGCGACAATTAATGTTGATGCGAATTCTCCCTGGCTCTTGGCTCGCGACACGGCTGCGGATACTTTTTTTTCCTCTTTCTCTCCTCCAACGAGCAGCAACTTGAATGCCGTATTTATCGCCCTTTATATTGCCACTCGGAGCCCCCCCCCCGCCGTCCCACTGTGTGTTCTCTTCTGGCAGATATTAAAATTATAGCCGAGTGCTCTAATTGCCAGTACAATTAAAAAGTGCGCCAAGCGCGAGCGGCAACTTATTCTGTAATTCGCCCGTTTCATTAACCAGAACGGAGACGAGCGCAAAAGTTGTGTATCCCCTCGCGCGCCAACTCCGCATTATCGAGCGAAAAAATGTCAAATTTCGAGTGAAATTGTAGAAAACGAAAAGAAGGAATAGAGCACACGCCGCTGAGGCGCGAGAAAAGTAAAAATGCCTCTTTCTCTATACGTGTCGGCGATTATCGTCCCACGTTATATACCATGCGCGGCATGCATTTCTTTCGAAACGCCGCGCAAGGTCAGCGTCGACTCGCCCACGCTTGGCTCGGCCACCCGCGCGAGCGCCCGCTCGATCGTCGTATAGTGTGCGCTAAAGAAGCGAGCATAAGCGCAAAAGAGCCGGCGCCGGTGGCTTTAAAGCCCCGGCTATCGCCGTTACTGCCTCGATAAGGACCCCCGGGGCCGTTAACTCCTCTCCCGGCGCGCTTTTGCTCTCTTTCCAGCCCCCCCCCTCTCCTCGCTCGCCAAATTGATTTCGTTTGTCACGGGGCCCCGCCAAGCTGCTACTCTTGCGCGTTTACGCTTGAATGGACATTCCGAAGGGAGCTGGTATTATGTCGACAAGGTTAGTGCCTGTATTCTATTTTTTTTTTTTGCTTTTCTTCTGCCTTTTGCTGAGTTTTCAAGAGTTTTAGGAATTGTTCGTATGGCAGCGTTTTTTTGTTAGGATATGAAATGGAGATGTAGATATGTTTGCCGCAAGCTCTAGGGTTATCTGGGATACATGTTTTTTTAAATCTAAACATCGAAACGATCGTTCTGCTTTTTTTTCATTAAATGTATCTTAGCAACTAAAATCACAAAGCGTGTAGGATTAGTGAATCTTATCGTAGCCAAGTTTTTTTATTTCACGTTTTATACCTATACTCAGCGGGGCTCGTGAAAAAAGGGAGCTTGGAATTAATTTCGTATTAAGCTCGATAGGCCAATTATGTAAATTAAACCGCTCATCGCAATTCAATTCTACTCTCTACACGTATAATTTGCCCATCATATTTTAAACACTGCCCCCCTCCCCCGACAAGCAGAAAGAAAAACCACTGACCCTTATTCCCCTCTAAAAGAAGCAAAGAAAACAAAAAGCTCTTCCCCCCCCACAAAAAAAATCTCCAAACAGAAAACCCAATTTAAAATGTCGTATATATCCCAAGTGTGTAACAATCAAACGGCAAACTAAACAGTCGTATCTTGGTGTTTCAGGTCGCTGCTGGTGCTGCTCGTCCTGGTGGCCTCGCACGTGACAGATACCCAGGCCCGATACGTAAGTACGAAAAGCGAGTGTATAACCGCGTGTGCGCTGATACAGCTACGACAATAGCCCGTAATTACCTCGTCAGACACAGGAACCATCGGAATCGGAAGTTGGAGTAGCTCGTCTGGAGATGGAGAGAAAGAGATAATGACGCGATTAAAGCTCTCGCGAGCGCCCGCACTCCTCCCCAATGGCCAGTTGGACTGCAAAGGGCCAACGACCATACTCAGAGCACACGCGCTCTCTGACCCTCGTCCGACCTCTTTAACCTCGCTAAAAGCTCGTCGAACGAAAGCTCCCGGGTGGCGCGGGACAGGTGCGTCGAACGTTCGCAAGCTCATATCCCTTGCTCCATTCAATTCGTCTTTCGGCTGGAAGCATCGACATTAGAAATCGAGTGGTTCGCTAAAAGTGTCCGCTGTGTCACCGCGTGAGAGAAGGAGAAAGAGAGAGCCGTAGCCCACACTCGAGCCGTCGCTGCGCTGAAGTAATCATACTTAGCGACGTGCGCGCGTCCGTATATAAAAATCGCGGGTAAATGGGCACGGAGAGCAAGGCGCGCGCGCGCCCGCGATCAATCGGCGCCCCCGCGCGAGCTTATATAAATTATCGGCGACACTCTCCGAGCGAGCGCGCTCCGTAAAGCGTAATGTAAAGCGCGTGGGCCGCAGAGCCCATTGTTTGCCTCCCGGCGCCACAGCGCTATTTCTCTTTAGCTTCTCCTTCTCGCCCGCAGACACACTCCCGTATGTGTATACGCATCTATAGCGCTTTTCTACGGCAGCTCTTGGCCACACACTTTGTTGTAACCCAAAAGAGCATCGGGAAAATTAGCAGGACTCCCGGTGTTCGGCGCGGGAATCCCTTGAAATTTCAGTCGAGCAGACGAGCCGCGCGCTTAAACTTCGTCATTTCGTTTAATGACGTCGTTGATGCATTTTAAGAAGAGAGCAGACCCCTATAACCGCGAACTTTTCATTTGCCTGAAAAATTAATTTTAATGCGAGTGCGCGCGCGCGCGCGCTGCGGAAAAGTTCTGGCGCGGAATTAAAACGTCGAGTGACGGTGGCGGAGGGAGAGAGGCCAATAGGCCTGTTGTATTGTCGCTCATGATAAATTAAGCCAGGGGAGATAAAAAAAGTTTTCGAATCTGCATAAGCAATACCGGCCGTTTAAATTTTTCAACTTCCTCGTTTTCTTCTTTTTCTTCTCGAGAGAGATATTTTTCTCTCTCTCTCTCTCTCTCTCGGCTTGATTATTCACCGAGTCTGTTACGCTGAATACAAACCACTCTCGTTATAAAGGAGAATATAACGTCATAATTTCACGAGGGATTAATTTTAAAAATAAAAATAAAAACCACTCAAATCGTATCCCGATCTCCCTTGAATCTATGTACAGACGAACCACTCGTATATCGTGAAAGCTTTCGCTCTTTACGCGAGTGTAAAACGTAGAGAGAGAGAGAGAGAGAGAGAGAACTACCGCGCTGCCATATAGCGACCGCTCTGAAGCTCTTCCTCGCAAAAGCGTTTTCTCGAAACGAGATACGCCGGCCGGACTTTAGACGGTGTAGAAGCCTCGGCCGAACGAACTGGAGCAAAGCGCGAGAGATATAGCCAAGAGTAAGTTTAATCGACATTAAGTGTATGCTCGCATATCCGCGATGCATAACCCCCCTCCCTCCAGGCTGTATCCGTTTGTTCATCGACGTAGAGGGAACAACGAGAGCCGGAGGCAGCCGTGTCCTGGTCCGGCTTTGCGCGCAAGGCTCTCGGCTGTAAGCTCCTTGTGTCCGGGCCTTGTTGAAGTAGCTCTCTCTCTCTCTCGCGCGCACGCTAATCTCAGTCCTTCTCTCTCGCTTGATGCCCACGCGAATGTAGGCGCGCGCGCACGCAGACATAATCGCAGTGGTAAGCGTGTAGCCGGGGCATTCCCCGGGGTGGATCGGCTGCATGCTCCGCACACGGGAGAGCACTTTGCGCATTTGTGCGCGAGGTAATAAGCGAGAGGCCCCTGGTTACCTGTAGACCCCTCCCCTCCCCCCGTTTGGCTTAGGCTTGCTAGCCAGCTTATATAGGCTCTTGAGATTACAGCGGTAGTTCGGGGCCAAGTGGCGCATTTTTTTTTTTTGGCTCGGTTTCGAGCTTGATGGGTTAGGCGAGAGGCTTGAGCATTCGAGGATGGTTTACAGCGAGAATTTTGGGGTGATATCGAGGTTCCGGAGTGTTTTGAGAGAGCTCGGGGATTTCGCGCGCGATTGGGGGAGGGTCAAGGGGTTATCGGATTTTTTTGTCGTGGCAGGATAGTTTTTTTGGAAGAATACGTGAGGCTTAAGTGCTGGAGTAATTAAAATTTCGTAAATTCGAGGAGGCTGGAAAAAAGGGACGGAGAAATTTTTAGCGGACAGAAATGAAAGAAAAAACGAGCCAGCGCGCGACAGTTTGTGAAAAAAGTTGATTCGGAGCAAGGGTCGAGTTTTAAGAAGTTTTCTTAACGGTATGAAAAAACATTCGCGAAAAAAAAATGAAAACAGGGAAAAATAGATGTCGACCTCGTCATTCATAAAAAAATCTTGCAATATTTTCCCACCCAGCCGACCTAACTATCCATTGCATTGCCCTCAATACGCGATCTCCAATGAAGCAACAACCATCCTACAGAATAAACAAAAATCCGAAGAAGAAGCCACGAGCCGAGGAAATAAATACCAAAGACAATAAGATCAGATGTATCGCCGGCCTGCATCAAAGACGCTCGACCAATCGAAGACAAAACTCATTGGCGTATACGCGAGAAAGAGAGCGCGGGCAGCTCTCGTTTTCGCCGGGGCGGCATCATCGCGCGGGACAATATCCCGTCGCTGTCGAGACGTCGGATTACGTTTCAGCGCTTAACAAGGTTACATTTCATGCCTCGGCCGTCACGTAACGCGAGCGGCAAAGTCATTGCCACGCGCAGCCGCCGCCGCTTGATGATCCGCCTTAGTCATCTCTCCACTCCCCACACCCCCTTTTAATGTGCACGCCTGTCTGGCCAGCTGTCTGTTACTCGGGCGTTCACTCTCTCTCTCTCTATCCTCACTCTCTGCGGCTGTATCCCTTTATCTCATCGGGCGCGTTGTTTCGCCGTTTATTTCTGGTGGCTTGGTGTTGTGTTTAACAATTGGAAGCCCCGAGGTGTTACAAGAGCCTCGCCAGATTATACACGCCTCGAATCGCTCTTCTTCGAGTATGTTAATGTTTGATTGATACGTAAATGTTATTACGCCGAGGAGCCTATGGATGCGTGGTTTATTTGCCGGTGCGAGATTGTATATCGTTTGCCCGAGATATACTTTATACAGTCTAATTGAGTTATCGCGTCGGATACAGTAAACAAGTTGCGATGATGGAGAAGTGATGGACAAGGGGAGGGTGGGACATGCGCTAGATTTCATTGAAATTTGTAGATGTATATATACCGTTGAGAGTGTGCCGGCAATGTGAAAGAAAAGCTGTTAATCTTGCGAGAAGAAAGTCGCCGCCACTTATACAGTAGATGCGGTCATAAAAGCAAAGCAGGCAATAGAGTTTTTCTGCCGATGAGGCGACCTAGCTAATAAACGACGCGCACCTCGATTCGATTCAAATATGAGAAATAAAATCGCTTGTTATGGCCAATTAAAATTCCAAAGGGAATATGCATTCCGCTTGCAATTGCTTCGAGACTACGACCAACATTATTACTTTTAATTACTGTCGCAATTAAATCATTTCAATTATTATGCGAATCTTCAAAAGTCGCGGGTCAAAGACTCAATGAGCGGACGGTTTAAAAAACTACAAGAAACGCTTTTAAAACGACGCGAACAAGCGTTTCGATGCACGAAAATAGCTCAGACGCGGAGACGCGAGAGATGCGCTGCTCATAAGCAATTCTAAGTAAATTGTTAATTAAAAGCGCGCGGATGAGCCTCGCGTTCTATTGCTGCAACGCCGCGGGGGAGGAGCTTGCATTCCTCGCTTAGTCACCGCTTTAAAACTCGCCGGACAATTGATTCATGGGCTCGCGAAGAGAGAGAGAGAGAGAGAAAGGAGGAGTCGGAAAAGGGGTGCGCGCATTTAGCCCTTCCTCCCCGCGATACAATCTTAATTAAAAGCCGCGAAAAAAAATCAGCACCGCCAGATCGAGTATATTAAAACGGCCGAGCCGAATTAATCGCCCCGACCGCCACGAATTCCTGCGTCCGACGCAAATCACGTGCCCCGAGCCCCGAAATTCACGAGTCATTTAGCCGCGATAATTCCTTCTCCGCCCCTTCCGCCCCTCTCCGTTTGCACTCGCCTCGTCTATTCGGTATATATAAAGCGATGGGGAACATTATGAACCAACTTCGCACCTGTCGCCTCGCAAGAAACTGAATTACACCAGCGGAAATAATGGCCGAAGTAATCGAAGCGGCGCCGGGGAGTCGAGAGCGAGAAAGTACTGCTGCGCACGCCTACAAACTATGAAGGACGGGGGAGCATACCGAAATTCGCCGGACTGATTAATAACGACGAAATTCGTAAGGGCGCGCGACCAACTTTTCCGCCGCCTCGGGCGAGTCTCCCTCTGTATACCCGTCGGCAATTTTTGCGATTCTTTCGACTTATCTTTATCATCGTCTCTCGTTCCTTATCGATGATCCACTTATCTGTTGGGCAATTTTTCCATGGAATTGTAGCTCGAGGTAAGAAGCAAATTTAACGACGTTAAGGGGGAAAAGACAAATAGAGAGAGAGAAGGCAAAGGAACGCGATAAGAGGCAGGAGTAAATGAATTTTTTCGCGTCCCGCGGTAGCGAGGAGGGACGCGGCGTGTCGGTGTAATGAAAAACCCGAGAGGCTTTTCTGCGGCATTGTCAGAAGCAAATAGCCTAGAGTTTACGCGCGTGCGTAGGCAAGAGTGAGAGCCTTGGGGGCAATCAGCTTTGAGCGGGCTCTCGCGGGTGAGTACGCCGCGGTGAAAAGTCATCCCGAGGAGGAGTCATCCTGGCAGGTCTCGAGGCCGTAAAAATGCTCGTGGAGCTCGCCTGCCGAGCAGTGGCATGGACGCGCACACAGGCACGCAGATATAGACTCGGCTGGTAATGAAAGGGCCGAGGCGTCGGGCGTTCGCCTTTGACCGCCGCGCCTCGCGGGAGCATATAGAGAAAGAAAGAGGGGGAGAGGCTGGAACGCATGTGCGTGTCCTGCAGAGAGACGGCTGGAAAATGCGGAAGGACGTCGCTCCCGGGCTTTCATCAAGCTCTTCCCCCTTTTCGCGGGCTAGCGCACGTGCTCTCCCACGCTCGATAAGAATCACACGGGCACGCGCGCAGCTGGCCAGCGCCCCGACCAACGCGACACTTCTCTAGGAGCCTATTTACATCCAGCCGCAAGCTTTCCCTTACTCTACATCTCCTGGCTCTTCGCTCTCACGAGCGCGCTTTTGTCTTATTAGCCGGTAGCGCGACTACTGGGTCGGCGTATAAGCCTCTCTCTCTCTCTGCCCGGTGGCCTGCTGCTGCTGCTGGCAGTCGCAAAAACGTCTGCGGTTCTCTCGCTCGCCCGAGACTCTATTACGCCAGCATCTCTTTTCTCCTATCTTCTTTTTGGTCTTGCAGACACATACCGGCCCGAAACGGGAGGATTAGCACGCCGAGAGCACCGCCTGCGGGATGGAGGCGGCTTTTTTTTCTTTCGAGCTTTTTATATGGGTGAAAAGCCGTAGTCAGCGCTGTGATTCGCAATTTCTCTTTTTTTTCTCTCCAAAGGAATCTGCGAATTGTCAAATTTCGATGTTGCTCATACAGCTTGCGACTCGTTGATCTATGTCAAACGCGTGGCTGTGTTTATACAAAATCTTGCTCGTTCTCTCTGGCGATGACATTCGGCTTTGAATTACGAGCGTCGTGAAGACGATGACTAATGGCCCGAGCGATTAACCGCATGTTTTTCTTATATCTCATCCAATCACCCGGAATCGTCTAATTGAAAAAGAGAACACGCCGATGCGTTGCCAGATTTTTCAATCTTCAAACATGCGCAAGTGTATAAGCAATAAAGCGCGCAAGCGAGCGCGATAATTTGATCGGAAAAAGCATACGGCGAGAGCTACACCTCTTCCCCCCGCAACGTGGGCAAACCGACTCTGGACGCGCGCCAGGAAAGCCAATCCATTGAAATGTTATAGGGGCCCCGCGCCAATCCCCTATAGCTCGATTTGCTTTGAAATTAGTCTCAAGCCTTTCGACCTTCCCGCACAGGCTTCTCGTGTACTTCGCGCCACTTGACGCCTCATCCGATATACAGCTCAATCGCGACTAAAGCCCGAGGGAATGATTAATCATCTCGGAATATACGAGCGTTTTGAAAATAAAACTTTTTCCACATACAGGAGAAAGCTGTAGAAAAAAAATCTACGGATCACGTAGTACAAGAAAAAGTTCAAAATTCGGTAAAAAAAAAAACAAATTTTTGGTTACTCTCTGTCGAAAAAAGAAACTATACAAGGAGGAAAAAAGAATCGTGAATTTTTAACGAGAAATTTAATAGCGCTTTCGATTCACGCTGGCTTAGCCCCTCCGCTAGCGCTACTCGTCGCATTGTTCGCGCTCCCGGCTATTATATTAAACGAGCTTGCATACGCGCTACGTGGTAAGGGTAAATGAATAGCTTTTAAAATTTACGAAATTCGGGAGGGCGAGGGGAAAAACCGGGGGAGTCTATGCGTGCGAGTAAAAGCCCGCATGAATACGTTATGTTATAGGCTTCATGGGCGATAAACCATTAAATAGACCTCTTTGCCATTGCCGCGTCGCCGACGACGACGACGCAGCGCAAAGCCACGGGAAAAAAAAGATGAAAAAAAAAGAAAATCTGGAAACATAAAACGTTCTCCCAAAAGCAGCAAGTGCAGTAACGGCGCGACAAGCACCTCGATGAGCTCGGCATTTCCCTCGAATAAAGAGAGAGACGCGGAGGATCTCGGCTATCCGCCGTAAGCGCAGAACAACATAACCCAGCGCGAAATTCCGTTGGTGTATACTGCTAGGGAAGCGGCAAGCTGGGCGAACGCGCGCCCATCTCTTGCTCATCTCGCGGCGAAAGTGAATAATCAAGCGTCTCTCCGTTCTCGCTCTGTTTCAGCGGCACATAAGGCTACGGCACGACAGGCACAGGCGGCAGCAGGGCGAGAGCTACGCGCCCCACAGCTATGTGCTAGACAGCGAGGAGCCGGAACGAGGCAGTTGGGGCCCCTGGTCCCATCCAACCGAGTGCTCGAGGACCTGCGGCGGCGGCGTCGCCCACCAGACGCGCGACTGCCTCGACCGAGAGTAAGTTACACACCAACCCCCCCCCCTCACTCACCCACTCGCCTTTCCTTAACGACTAAACCCCTACTCCCCTCTCGTTCTCTTCTCGTCTTTAGCTCGTCTTTCCACGGCAGGCTCGTGTGGCTTAGCTCGCTGGAAATGCGTCGCGGCCGGGTAAGGGGGAGGCTGGCAGAGGCAGGCAACAAAGCGCGGGAGCGCTAAAACCGCGACTTCGTCCTAAATTTCGCAAAATTGTCTGCGCATACGTACACCCCCGCGTGCTTATTATTATATATTATCATCATTATTGCGGGCGTAGTGTATTTAACGCTTAATTTAATTGCCGCGGCATTTTAATTAATTATCTTCGACTGAACAGGATAAAGGTAGGGCGGGGGGGGGGAGGATTGAGGGTAAAGTTTAGCCGAAGCTAATTCGGGGTAATAACGGCGCGTTTAAACGACGTGATTTCATAGCGAGAGAAACGCGTTAATGAGAAATTATTTAATCAATTTTTGAAAAGCCACGTCGCGACGTGGCAAAGAGAGGAACGGGGGTGTTGGGGGAGTGGTATAGGAGGCGTAATGTTCCGGCGTACACTTTCTCGCTTGAAAGCGCGACCCGGTAAAATTGATAGTTGGACGCGCGTGCGGCCGCAGCTATATCGCCGAGGCTCTCTGTGTACCCTCCTCTCCCGGCGTATATATAATTCGCCGGGAACAGTCGTCCCCGAATGTGTGCTTGGCGTTCGAATTGCCGATGCGCCTGTGTATGCATTATATATACGTGAAAAGAGAAAGAGCGGTAGAGACGACGGGGGTGGCTACGAAAATATCGGGCCGATATTTAGGCAGCCGGGCATAATAGGAAAATCGAAATAGCTCTCTCGCAGGCCAAATCGTTATTCAATACGTGGCCGGAGAGGGGTAGGAGGACGCCATAATATCCGCACGAATTTTTATCCATTGTTACGGATTTTCATTCAAATCCGAAAACGACGAGCAAGAGCTGAGGGGGAGGGGGGGGGGGGTCTGTGCACGGCGGAGAGAACAAATGCCCGAAATCTCGCGCACTCCATCCGGGCTCGTTCATTTTGAAATCCGCCGGAAAGGGACGCGACGATAGCGGATAAAGACCGATGAGAAAAAAAAGGGTCCGCGGCAGTATATAGGACCGCCGAGCAGTTTTATACGGACCTTCGGCGCAGAGGATCGTTCGCTTCCTCGTCTTTTTCTCTCTCTCTCTCGCAGCGCCAAACTCGAATTAAACCTCCGACCGCTTTTCCAGCAGCTCGGTTTTCCCTTCTTTTTATTTTTCTTCAGCTTCCTCCCACTGAGCCGTCGGGAAAACATTCGCGCCATTTCGCGGCGTCCGCTCTGATAGAAGAAGAGCGTTAAGCAAACGGTACTGGCTCGGCGCTGCTCTCCCGACTGCATTTAACGATTTAACGGGCCGTAAAGTCCCATTAGTGGCAAGAAGCACTGTCCCGGGGCGGAGGGCAAAGGGATGCTAAAGCCGGATCCGATTGTAATCAAAATTGAAGGGGAATCGACGGTGGCAAGGCGCGCCAAATCTCCGCATGCATAATGCACGAGAAAGAGAGAGAGAGGGAGTGTTACGCCTGGGATTTCGTGTGTTCTCTCGCCGAGTGAGACGCGGCCCTCGCATAAGATTTCCGCGACGTTTATCCTACTCCCGGGCTGCAAAGTCCTGAGAAATTTTCTTGTGTTTTCTATACGTAAACGGCGGGATAAACGCTCCCCACCGAGGATTGACTTTTCAAGCGACGTAATTGCGTTTGTGTTTCAGCGAGTACAACAGCGAGAGCTGCACCGGCGCCAGGAATCTCTCTCTCTCTCTCTCTCTCTCTCTCTCTCTCTCTCTCTCTCTCTCTCTCTCTCTCTCTCTCTCTCTCTCTCTCTCTCTCTCTCTCTCTCTCTGTTATCGTGTCACAAGCGTTTACCTCAACGGATTTATCGCACTACGACGCTGGCGAGGTATTTTAAATGAAAGGAGACTTTGACAAAGCCAGAAATGCCGCTTTATAATAATAATGATGATAATAATTTAAAATACAGCGGCGCGATAAAAGCAGCGCGTTCTACAATGGCAACAATCCTGGCGTTTCTGGCCGCGGAGACGGCGGGTTGAAAAAAGGGAAAAAAACGAGGAGGCCGATGAAAAGAGCAAAAGGCAAATATAGCCAAGAGTAGAAACGGTGAAGAAAAAAGACGAAGAGAGAAATAGAGTGCGCGTCGGAGGGAAAAACATTTAAGCTCGATTTTTATAACCGCATGCGCGAAAGGTATATAGGGTTGACGCCCCCCCCCCCCCCCCCTCACCCCTTTGGTCGCCTCTTTTTCGCGCGAGCCGCAAAAACGAATTAAATCCGCCGGGCTCGCCGAGAAGGAAAGTTGGCGCTTTCTTCGCGCGCGACAGAGTTCGCCCTGGCTTCCTGAGCCAGAGCGAGAGCTTTCCTCACGGCTCTACACGTATTTCCCCCTCTTCTCATACTCGAGCAGCGGCATGCACACACACACACACACACGCGCGCGCGGTTCTAAGTCTACCGGCCTTTTGATTTACTCGGTCGGAGTCTTGTTTCTGACGTGAACGCGGTCGCGCGCGCGCCTTCTCGAGAACACCTTCGAGAGCACTGGCTGCTCCTTACTGCAGCAGCCCTGTTTTATGAGAGGGAGAGAGAAAGAGAGAGAAAACGGAGAAGGTTGATGCTTAAAGAGGCGTGTTTGAGGATAGAATATTGCAGCCGGATTTGTATAACGTTGCATGCGCACCGTTGAGCTTTATTTGCTCCGCGCGCGAAAACGTAAATATGATTCGGCGGTCCGACTAAACTGGTCGTTTATCTACTGTCGCGATCGGCGTGCGTTTATAATCGGAAGAGCACAAGTCAGTTTTGCGGTATTTCAATAATTATCCCGCGGTTGGTGGTAAGAGCACGGCAAATCCCAGAGGAGGGTGAATCAATCGGAGCCGCATAACGAAGCGTGAATTATTCCGCGATATATGTACAAAATATCGCATTACACGCGCACTTATCCGCATCATCCGACACTTCTCTCGGGCATTCATATTCCCGTCGCGCGGCCTAGCAAAGTGAAAAAGAGCGGGCGAAAGAATCGCCCGCCCCCCCCTCCCCGCGTAACAAATAAAGCGGCATATTCGAGCCGAGAGCGCTCAACTCCCTGGCGCGCTGTAGAAAGCCGTCAAATCCCAAGGGCAATACAGACGGCATTCGTCGCGGTTACGTCGAAAATCACGTTTCCAAAGCTTTGCCGGCTAGATGCCGAGAGAGAGAGAGAGAGAGAGAGAGAGAGAGAAAGCTCTAACGCAAAAAAAGGATGGGAGGAAAAAACGTCCCAATGCTCTCTCGGGCACTGGGTCAGAGGCTTTTTTTTCTCCTCGCGCTCTCGTATAACTTTTATTCCCGCGCACCTCGCGCCCCTGCCAAATTCACTCCTTTCCGCGTCGGCAGATACACGGGGACGCGCACGCGAGTGCGGAGATATCCAGCGCGATGAACGGCTTTTGATAGCCTGCGCGAGTCATTAAATTTCGTAGGAAAAAGAGCTGTCGAGCTATTTTCGCCCGATCTTGATTTATATTGCTGCTTCGTCGTTTCTTCTTTATTATTTCAAATCTACGTTTCTTTTTCAAGGAAAAATAGCTTTCATTAATTTCCGAATAATTAACGAGAGCGTATATACCGCTAAGCCGCCGGCTGCGAATTAACGTTTAACCTACATAAAGCGCGAGCGAAATTTCGTTAAGCAGCAGCTCGGCGTTTATGCGAGCTCGCGCGCGCCTCTTAAAAATTCTCGGTAATCGCTTTATAAAATGCGTTAATTATTTAAAACGCCGCTCGCTACGTCTCCCCGAGAGTTTTCCAACTAAGCCGCCGTTGTACGCCAACTATCGACATACGCGCGTCTGAAGTTCAGCGAAAACTTTGCGTTCCTTAAATATCCATAATTTTAAAACGCGAAAAAAAGAATGTAAAAACAGCAAAAGAAAAGTCTCTCGTGCTTTTATTTCCGAGATTCATTCTCAAGCGGAGCGCGGCAAACAAAAGTAGTCCAACAAGTTGAAAGAAAAAAAAAAGAAAAGAAGAGAGAACCAGTACGAGCTCTTCAAAAGCACTTAAACCTCACGCAAATTTGTAACTCCGAGCCAGCGTAACAAGCTCTTTGCTAACCTCAAAGTATCACGACAATATTCCTTTCCAAACACAATCCCATCGACAAACCCAATCGACAAACACTCAATCAACAAAAAAACAAAAAAAAAACAGAAGAGGGATAGAAGAAAATCATGATACAGACTGATTTCAATCCCAAGATGTTTGCTCAGTGGAAGTATACACGAGCCGATGGGCATAGGCAAATTTACTTAGGAAAAGGCCGCCTTTGAAGACGTTTATGCTCTTGGGAAAAGAGAGTCGCGAGTGAGAAGAAAAAAAAACGAGCTCATAAACCTCTTGAGGTCGGGTTAGGGCGGGTAAGGAAAACGAAGAAGAAGTAGAAGCGGCGCCGCGTGTGCCAGAGCGCGGTTTTAATGACGGGCAGGGGCGGAGAGGAGGGATAGCTAGAGCGCCGGCGGCGGTGACGACGCCTCCCCGAGTTATACGAGGGCCGGCGGTGGGTGGCCAAGCGACCAAAAGAACAGGGTGAAGTAAAAGAGAGACGGGGGGAGGGGGGCAGCAGGTTGATTTAGCGGAACTTCGATCCTCTCCAGTTTTAATTCAATTCGTCGAGGGCTTGACCTAGGAGGAGGGAATTAGGTGGAGAGAAGGGGGGGAGAGCTGTCGGATGGAAAAAAAAGTGAATTCCCCCCTTCCCGACGAGCGACCATTCCGTCCGCGCGTTCTCTCGTCTCGTCCTTATGCTCGCTTTTGCGAATTCGCCTTGGCGCGCGACAATGGCTCAGCGCTATTGCCTCGCGCGCGTTCGCTCTTCAGCCGTTCCTCGTGGTCTCTTCCCTCCCTTTCCCTTTCTCCGTCTCCTGCTCACTCGCGCGGTTATAAAAGTGAGTAAGTGCTGCGCTTGAAGATGATTTAGCGGGCGAACGCAAGGGAGAAAAACTTTGCCGGGGCCCCGAGAGCCCAGCAGACGAGCACAATGCCATTGTGTTTCGTATAGCGGTGGGAATGAATGGGACGACGACGCAGTCAGCCAGGCATTTAATGGCCGGATCGTGAAAAAATCATCGGAGAGAGTCGGACAGCAAAAAAAAAAAGAAGAAAGCAAGAGTCAAGAGAGAGAGAGAGAGAAGCCGTCTCGTAAGTGCCGGTCAATCCGATTCGGAAAATGCCGGTACTTGAGAGATTCAAAATCACCCTCTCGCTCCCATCGAGCGTGATTATCTGCCTCTTCTCCGGGGGAGGCAAAAAAAAAAATAGAACGCGTCTAAGCCGAAGGAAAATGTAGCTTTCAAGCTGCCACGGGGCCACTTTTCTCCCCCGTCTTTCTACTTCGCTCGGCCATAAAAGTGCAACGACCTATACAACTTGTAGCCCCCGACTCGTACAGCGCAAAGAAAGGAACATGGAAATGAAATTACTCGGGGACAGTTTCCGGCCGCGGGTATAATGATTTTAACGAGGCTCAATTTACGCCTTGTTAATTTATTAATAAATCGGAAAAATTTCTCGTTAAAAGCAGACCCCCCCCCCTGCAGGCAAGTTGCGCGTACATCCTTTAATAGTCCAGCGCTAAAGTTCTCTTTCCCTTCGTGCCATAACAAGGGATGGGGCGGGCGTGTAACGGTAAGAGCTTTTTCAAGCTCCTCTCTGCTTTTAAAAATGCCTTTGGCCCGAGACTGACGACAATAGGCCGTTCTCGCTTTGGAGGGGACGGGCGGGAGCAATTTGTCCAGGGGGAGGCGGGCGTAACGAGTTTAACCGCGGCTGCAATTTGCGGGGGTGGGCCAGCGCTACCGGCTTCTGTCAACGCGGCTTGGATTTACGCCCGAAAACTAGGGAGCTTTCTCTGCTGTATAGCTTCTCTGTAGATATGTATATGTACATACGAGCGTGTGTGATACCGGGAAGAGGAGGCGCTTGGCGGGGCATTTTTCTTCTCCGGACTGGCGGATCCGAGACGTATTTGACAGCTTTGGGAATGCGCCGGCGAGAAAAAGAGGGAATGTTCGAGGCAACGGGAAAGAGTGCGATTGTTTTCCGACGGACGTGTGTTCGTGCGGGTGCAGTCGTCGCGAGAGCCGGCTCGACTGAAATATATATCACTCGCGAGCCGAGATGACGAATAAGATAGACGAGTTATCGCCCTGCTCTCACTCGCACCTTCCCCTGTCCTTGTTCCATCAATGGATGTGCTTTTAGGAAATGCATCTCCTTTTTTTTTCAGACGTTGTTTTCTATTCAGGGTTTGGGTATAGCCTGGGATTTTATTATTTCACGGGCATTGCGTATATAGATTCATATCGTAGTTTGGCGAGACGAACGTTCGCAAAAAATTAAATAACTTTCCGATAGTCCATTCTTTTTTGTGAACTCGGAATTTTCGTAAAAAGGATAGTCTTTCAATCTTGCGGAAGTTAAGAACTTTATTGAAAAGCTTCCGGCCCCGGGGAAGCGAGAGAGAGCAACTTATCGAAGTCAATTTGTAATGCAGGCCCGAACTATTTGTTAAAAATTTTCCCTCGACTTTATTCGCGTTCAATATCCCAAGAACTCCGCTGCGGCCTCATAAATATTTATCGGCGAATTAACTTTTCATCCACTTTAAATCCATCCCTTTCCTTTTCGCATTATAACGTTGAATATGGCTCTTTTTCGAATAGCCAAAAAAAAAAGAAAATAACGAATCCAAAACGCATCCTATCGCTCTCATTCAGCTATAGCTGTGCCGTCTGCACAGGTCGCGTAGTAATCAAGCAGCAAGCGCTACATTCGGAAATGACCGATATCAAAAGGTCTTATCGGCTAGACCGGCTGGCCGCGATATACGGTGTACCATAGCAGCAGCCGGCCACGCTCGTGCATTTCTCACGTGTGCACCGGTAGCTCGAGCCATTTTCCCAGGAGTCATTCGTCTTCCGATCGATCCGGCCGCGCGCGCGCGCGCTTACACGTACCCCGTGCCGTTGTAAATCGCGATCATCGCTACTTTCCCCCCCCCCTCCCTGAATTTTCAAATAAACATCAGGGCCTATTTGACAAGCAACCTGGCGCGATTGCCTTTCAATTATGGAGGATAGAAGCACCGGCCACTCAATAATTCGCTGCTCTGCACTTAGCTCGGCTTTACATTCGCCGCGTATGTCGCACATAACTTTTAACCGCGGCCGAAGCCGTTCTCTCGCCCTCGACGTGTGCTGCATGCGAACGTTTCGCTTTTCGCAGCGTCTCGGAAGTGCTTGATCTCCAAGCATTTACTGGATAAACTTTGACCCTCGCCCATTGGAGAATTCAATCGATGCTGATCTACCGCGTGATCTTTATGGGAGCAAAATGTATAGCGGTAAATTTTCTCCTTTTCTTTGGGCTTTTCTTTTTCGATGTCTAATGAATTTTTCTACCTCGATTCTTTGGAGGTCTGGTAAATTATCTAGAGCCTATCAATCAGTTATATGTTATTTATTATACCCACTGGGTGATCGGCCATAATTCAAAAACTGATATCGAGATATATCAATATAGCCGTTGGTTACATCGAAAAGTACTGTATTCGATACAATTTTTTTTTTTTTTTTTATGATTTTCGTGATTTTTCGCGTACGCCAATAATATATCCTTATAACCCTCACCTCAGACGAAAGGCATAAATCCTTATCACGCAGATTTCAAATGATAGGCCGCATGATATACGGACTCTCGCTACTAAAATATATGGCCTTGGAAAACGGTAACTCAACCAGATCTTTTTCTCGCGATATTAATATTGACGGTCTTAGACCGAAACATTCTTACATCAAAGAATAAAACAAAAAGAAAAACAGAAAACTCGATAAAAAAAAACTAACCATCCAAGCTTCACTTGGAGCCTCGAGATGAGCATCTCGGCAGTACATCAGCAGCGGATCTCCCGCGAATCATCACCCAGGGGAGTCCATATCACCGCAGATGTCCATCCGCGAGCAGATGTTTCTGCTCTCGTTCATTTTCGCGAAAGCCGACGATCCGGCCGTAAATTCCGCTGGCCACGCGTATATATCATGCTAGCCGTCGATTTCCGCGAGGGAGCTTCTTCGGCTGACCCGCGCGGCTCATCTTTGCGCTCGATGTGCCTCGATATATATACCGGGGCGCACTTGCCTCGACGTCCGGCCGCTAGATTTATATACGCGAGTACAGACACATGGCCAAGCGCGTCGAGGACCCTCGGCGAGCGTGAATTCGCCTCGACGCGTCTGTCTGCATGTTTCTCGTTTTTTTTTTCACGCTGTCGTTTCATATCCCAGTCGTGTCGACTTATCTTTTTTTTTTTTCTTTTGAAACGTAACGACTTTTTGCGACAATGTTGTTTTGAGTCTAATTGGAATATGTCGACAGTAATTGGATGCTTAGATTGTAGAGTTTTTTTATTTTTTTCTTTCGTTTTTCACGTCTACGTCGTTAATACTCTTTAAAATAAAAATTATTCAAGAAATTTGTATCAGTGTAGTGAATGTTAATCAATTCATTTTAAACTGTTGCATTATTAGCCATGCCCAGGGGAAGCAAAGGATTTCCGAGCCGAACAATGTGCAGAATTCAACAACAAGCCGTTCGATGGCGTCTATTACGAGTGAGTATTTTCCATCGATTCATTGATTAACCAAATTCCTATACAAATACTTTTTTTTTTAAATTCAAACGAACATTTCATTGCTCGTAAAAATATTTTTCGCCTGAAACGTTAGCGAACTGTCAAGCACGTTTATGCAAACATCAAACTAAACAAGTCAATTATTTTACTCTGATTAATCATTGAGAATCCACAGGGGAGGGTAGAGGACGGCTCTGAAGAAGCGTCGACCTCCCCTGTAGAGCAATCAAGTAATCGTGTACAGCGTCCGTGATCGTAGCGAACCGTGAAAACGTTTCTCCTTTTACAGATGGATACCGTACACGGGCGGGCACAACAAGTGCGAGCTTAATTGCATGCCTCGAGGCGAGAGATTCTTCTACAGGCACAAGGAGAGCGTGATTGATGGCACACTCTGCAATATCGAGAAAAACGACGTCTGCGTCGAGGGCAAGTGCATGGTGAGTATGTTTGCCGACCGCCGAGAACTCTGCTGAAAACTTTCTCTTTCTTTTTTTGTTTTTGCTTGAAAGAGCGGATGTCGCATCTTTGACCCGTCGTTTATCACTTGATTTAGTATTTCGGCTTTTTTCCAACTTATTTTCTAGTTTCCGTTACAAAGCTATTCGACGTATTTTATTCGGATTTTTAATCTAATAAACTTTGGAATTTCCCACATAGTTTGAAAGGGCAAAGCTGGTATTTGGTTGGTTTGCGAATAGTATATTATGACCCATGGCCGGAAAGTTGAAGTTCCTGGCCTGCGTGGTTATGACGGCCGAGGCGAAGCCGAGGCCGTGTAACCACGCAGATCAGGG
>JAPYYQ010001164.1:0-38762 GCA_030522585.1 Anagyrus pseudococci | reverse complement strand
CCCCCCCCTCGACACCTCTCACCTCCTCTCTCTCTCTCTCGAGTTGCTCCCCCCGCCTCCCGCCGGCGCCCTCTTCGTCCGCCCCTCGCGCCCCGCGCCCTCGATGAATGGGTGTACTGAGCGGCGCGCGACGACCTTGAAACCGAGTCGCCGCGAGAAATTGTCAAGTTGAAATGCGTTGTACGCGCTCTCTCTCTCTCTCTCTCTCTCTCAGGGCCCCGCTGTACACCTACTCTCGCGAGTCTCTCTCTATACTCCTGCAAACGCGAGGCACTATACCGCCGATTATTTTGCCGCGAAAATTTCTTTTTGCCTTTGTTTATCTGTTTAACCATCTAAGCGTTTATTAATGATTTTCCTGGTGCTCGGATTTACCGATTTTAAGTAGTAACGGACAAGTCGGCCAGCCGTAGCTTTTCTCGCTCGTTCGGCTTTATCATCGGCGCTTTATTTTAATCCGGCGCCATACAAGTTTTCGCTCACAATTCGCGTCTTCTTCGGCGTTGATCATCGGTCGCCATCATCAACATCGTCGCTCGAATAAAAGGCTAATATTACGGCTGCTCTCCGGGGCTAAAATAAAATTGACTCATTGGCACTTTATCGCCGAGTTAAGTTGATAATGTACGTATCAGCGCTGCTACTACTGTGAATTCATCGCGCTCAATTTTGACGATTAAACATACACGCGCGCGAATGAGAGAGTGACCCTCCGGTTGCGCCTTACAAAATTCTTCGACACTTTCGACTGCCGTTTTATCGTTCGTTTTCATGAAATTCAAACGCTGCACCCAATTTCTATACGACTCTCGTTTACACGAGAGCGGTCATTTGGCAATTGCTTCGAAATATTGACAAGAGAGAGAGAGAGAGAAAAAGATAGAGAGCTACGACGATATGCAATATTAATCAAGCAACTCTCGCTCGAGAGACCGAAAAGCCGGGGACATGTCGTAGACGCGGACGTTCGGTTTGCACAGGCGAAATGAAGCGATTCGCGCTCGAGAGCCAACGTGTGCGCGCGATGTTCGGCTGGCAATTTTTTTCTTCTTCTTCCACAAGACGCTGACGCTCCCCCCCCCCACCCAACGGCTATTTTTAGCGCTTTTTAGTGTCAATTTGATGATGTATGGCTTGTAACGCGACGTTCTAACGACGTTCCAACAGCGAAAGAGAGAACCGAGACGATTGGTGCGTGGCCTTTTAGAAACGTACACGGACTCTCGGTTTATCCGTGGCTTATGCGCGCGGTGCGTCGTGCTCGCAAGGCTAATCGCGTCTTTCAAAATTATTAAGAGATAACCAAAAGCCTCGATCCGGAGCTTTTTATTTCCCCCAAAGCGCGCAAAGTTTATATTCGATAAAATTTTTAGGTGTGCACCCACACACATACACATACGAATGTTCGTTATCGCCGAGCGCGAAAGAGAGGCAGTTGGTCAAAACAAGCCAGACGCACACGCGTATGTGTGTGTCTGCAAACGCAGCGTATTTACGTTTATATTGATCGGCTTGGAGGGAAATAATAATTGCGAATGTTGCTCTTATTATTCAACGCGGCTTCCGCGAAAAGAAAAGAGAGAGAGAGAGATGCACGACCGATGGATTTGCTCGTAGTTTTGCCAAGGCTTAACACCGCGCCTCTTTTCCTCCCGGCTTAATTTATCTTCCGAGAATCGGCAACTGGCCGGGCTATCTTTTTTCTCCCCTCCTCCTCCTCCTCCTCTGTCTCTCGATTAAAATATAACTAGAGCAGCAAATGTAAAACAAGCGCGGATGTAAATCGAATCGAGCCGACAGTCAGACGGAGAGACGCACATAGACACGCATACACGTTCGAACCGAGAAAAAGAGAGACACAATGGCGAACGATGCAGACGATATTCCCCGAGAGCTTCTCGAACTCGACGGCCGAGAGACGGCGGGGGGGAGAAAAAGATAAGCTTCTCGGAAGCTCTGAATTTTATCGATTCCAACGAGCGAAAAGACCGAAGGAAACATGAGAGTCCTCATCGGCTCGAGGCATCATCTCTCACCACCGCGCGGTCTCCTATCCCTCCTGCCCCCTCGTGATTTCGAACTTATAATAACTGTTAAAACTTTCGTTTGATTAGCACTTGGAACACGATCTAACTGGTTCGCACTTGACGTGCGCCGGTGGCGGAGTGTGCCCCTGGTATATAGAGCTCTGGCCGAACGTCTTTCTGTGGGCGCGCGGGAGGGGAAAAACCCCGGGCCGTCGACGCCGCCGTCGTCGCCGACGACGACTCAAATAACAGAGGCCGGGGGGGGCAAGGCAGGGGGGTGGGAGAAGCGGGAGGGCTGAGTGAACGACCCGTTGTACTCGGAGGTAGTCTCATCCGCGCGGCGGAAAGTTAAAAAAGAAAGGAGGCGAGAAAGAAAAGAGAGCCGAAGGAGAGGATGAGAGAAGAAGCAGAGAGAGAGAGAGAAAGAAAGAGAAGCAAGCGGCGGCTCGTCGTCGGGTTGGAGCGACGCTGCTGCTGCTTTTTTCTCCCTCTACGCTCTCCTCGGGCTTGTCGAGTGTGTGTCTGGCGCGGCACCAAAAATATACTCACCGGAGCAGTACTCCTTGCAGTAGCGCATCGCCGTTCGCTGGACGATCGAGTAGTAGAGATTCAAGTAGGGGTTCGTCTGGTTCTGCGCCGAGAGCGCCATTGCTGATGACTTTTTGCTTTTTTCTTTCTGTCCTTAAACGAGAGAGAGAGTGAGATTTGTCGGGGAATAAGCCTCCCGAGAAGTCACGAGGTAGAGCCGCTTCGCTGGACGAGACAACAGCCGGCGAGTGGTCTCTCTCACACACACGCGCGCGACAAAGTCAATTCCAGACGCGCTTTTAGCGCTTTACCACTCGGCCCTCTTGCCACTGGTTGCAGCTGGCTGCAACTCTGCGAGCAAGAGAGATGGATAGAGAGAGAGAGCGGCCGGGCCGCACACGCGCGACTGGCCCTCCTGCTGCTACGATCACACGCGCACTCCGCGACTGTACTATACTCTCTCTCTCTCTCACTCGTGAGCGAGGGGGGTCCCCGCGTGCACGGGGGGGGGAGCAAAAATCGCGCGTGCGCGCGCACGCACACGCTCCCTCCTCCGGAGTTTGCTTCTTAAACACTGCAGCGGGCGTGCGAATTAGCAGCTGGTCCGAGAGAAAAGCCTGCGAATCGACGCTAGGCGTTTGGCAGGCGTCGAGATAGAGAGAGCCGGTGCCGGGCCAGCAGCCGGCCAGACACGGGGGGGACGGCGAGCGAGCGCGCGCTTTTCCGCGGCTTTTCAGTAGTAACGGTCGGGAGAGTCGGCCCGCCGCCAGCCGGGATCGCGGGCTTATTTGCGCGGACCGCCAGTAGTAGTGGCTGCTGCCGTGCTGCTGCTGCTGCTGGGCCCGCTGATCCTCACGGGCTCGTACCGCTGCTGCTGGTGCAACGAGGCCGCGGCACTGCTGGCTCCTTCGGCTGCTCGCGCTGCTCCGGCGCAGGACGACGGGGACGGCCGCCCGCCGGGATTTAGCATGTCCTCCGGCTTCGTTCACCGCGCACTGCTCTACTTTTGTTTCTTTTTTTCTTTCTTTTCGTTTCTCCCTCTTACACGCGCCGCACCAACAACACCAGCAACCGATAGCGAGCGAGAGAGAGAGAGAGCTTGTCTGTTGTGTCCGGCTGCAATTCCACGACGAAGGCTGCTCCGTTTCTCCTCAACTACTTGGCTCGCACTAATAAAAACTCTCGATCAATCGGATCGCACAGTTGGCTCCTCGTGTGACTGCATTGCCGGTGTCTAGTCCCCCGTGTGGCGCGCGTTCTCTCTCGGACTGTGCTCACAGAGAGCGAGTGCCGGCTCCTCACGCGGGTCGAGCCGCGACTGGCACACCGCGGCGCATCGTAAGCCGGCGCTGACGATCGGCGGCGGCTGCTGCTGCTGGTCGTGGCGCGCTGCTGGCTGGCTGGCTTGGCTCTCTCTCTCTCTCTCTCTCTCTCTCTCTCACTCCGTGCGTATATAGTACGAAAACGGCCTGGTGGCTAGACGAAGAAGCAGAGCGGTGGCGGCGCCGGCGGTAGCGGCGCGATGATACAGTGGTGTAGGTGGCCGAGGGAGGGTGGGGGAGGGAGATCGAGGAGCACACTCCGTAGCGACGACGATAATGACGATCACGCTGATGACGATTGATTGATGCACGCCCGGCCACTGCAGCACAGCGACGATGTAAATACTTAAAATAATATCTTTCTCTCTCTGTCTCTGTGTATATATTTATCTCTGTGTAGATGCGCGCGTGTGTAGACAAACGTCGGAGAGAGAGAGAGAGAGGAGGGCTCCGGTTTGTAGATTACAGTAGTATATGCACGGAGAGGAGCGCAGCGGCACAGCGCTCTCGCGCCGGCAAGGACGCAGCAGCAGACTCCCTCTCGCTTCTCCCTCGCGCTCGGAGGCGCAGCAGACACGCAGAGACGACGACGACGGCGGCGGCGAGAGAGCGCGCGCGGCGGGCTTTCGGGCGCAGCGGTCGCTCGTGTATTAGTCGTCGTCGTCGTAGTCGTCGTCCTCTCTATCCGGCCGGCCGGCCACCTCGTCCCCCCTCCCGCCCCCCGCTTCGCGAGCTATAACGCGCGCGCGAGAGACGCACGGTAAAGAGAGAGAAGGAGAGAGAGAGAGAGAGAGAACGGAGCGGCTGTGTGTTGTATTACTCTCCTCGTCGCCGCCGCCGCCGTCTCGGTCTTGGCGCAAACGGCGGCGGCGGCGGCGTTGCCACGCTTCGCCGTAAGAACGAGAGAGAGAGGCGCCGAAAGACGAGCGAGAGCCCGAGAGTGACAGATTATACCGGCTCGGCGTGTTGTAGCCTCTCTCTCTCTCTCTCTCGCTCCATCTCTCGAAGCCAATCCAGTTCAGAAATATCCCCCCCACCAGGCACACACAGAGCCAGCGGAGTTTCGCTGCTGTTGCTGCCGGCGCTGCACACGAGGAGAGGCCCGAGAGAAAGAAGAGGGAAAGAAGCAGAGAGAAAAAGAGAGAGGGAGGGAGTTTGGTTTGAACGTATATAGTGTGCGCCTATGTGTGTGGGGTCTCTGTGCATGTGCGTCGGGAGGAGAAAAAGCCCGCTGCCGCCAGACTGCCGACGACGCCGGGAGGGAGTGTAGAGCCGCAACGAAGGAGGAGAACAAGCAGGAGCTGGAGGAGGAGGAGGAGGAGGACTGCGCGCGAGACTACGACCAAGAGAAGAGAGAGAGAGAGAGAGAGAGAGAAGGAGGAATTTGCGAGCCTCCCTCTCTCTCGCTCCTTCTCCTCCTCCGCGTCGCTCTGCGGGAGAAAGAAGGAGGGAAAGAGTTGGGCTCGGCCAGGGTGAAAAAGTTATGTTGGACCGCCGCTAGTAGTAGTAGTAGTAGTAGAAGCGGCAGCAGCGGCGACGCCAGTAGAAAAAGGAGTGGGGCTTCGATGGGTTGTCGCGCCCGCGAAGGAGAGAGACAGAGAGAAAGCACGCCAGCAGCAGCAGACAGGCTGGACGGCGAGACGAGAGAGAGAGAAGGAACGCACGGAGAGCCCGAGAGTTTGGACACGAGTCTGCTGAGCCGTGGGGCGGAGGGAGGGGCGCCCCTGAAAGTGCGCCAGCCCGAGTAGCGCACACGCGCACCGTCGTCGCCGCCGCCGCCGCCGGCGGCACATGGAGGGAGAACCCGTGGGGCGGTGGAATGGCGAGGGGAGGGAGCGGCCGGAAAAAAAGAGGCTCGAGCGCGCGGCGAAAGAGTTGAGCCTCGGGGTGGGGCGGCAAGAGGGTGGCGGGGCGGGGGGGCCTAACCGCGCGTAGCCGGGGCGCACGTGTTGGTGTACGCGCCAGCCAGGCAGCCACCCCCCGTCGGCCGATGCGCGCCCTCCCGCCCCTCGCCTCCACCACCATCAGCCCCCTCCCCCTCTCCGATGCATCGCGATAGCGCCGGAGAGAAAGAACGAGCGAAAGAGAGCCGAGCAAAAAAGAGCCCGCGAGTCGCGCAAGGGGGGCTAGGGGAGGACTGGGAGAGGTGCGGCGCGCTGCTGCTGCCCGCCACCGTTGCCGCCGCCGCCGCCAACAGCGGCTGCTGCTGCTGCTACGACGCCGTCGGCGGGGCAGAGGCCTCTCCCAAATCAATATTACTCGTTTAAAAAAAGCACCACCTGTAATCACGCACTTCGGACGCCCGCCGACGACTTCCGAAACCAAACAGACACCTCTCTCTCTCTATACACGCGCGCGAATCCCCCGTCTTCTATATACGTGTGCATGTGGGCACGCGGACAACGAGAGACGATCGACATGCGTGTCCGACCGTCTGTCTCTCGCTGCTTACTTCGTCTTCTTCTTATTCTTCTACCGCGTCTTCTTCTTCTTCCGATCTTCTCTCTCTTGGCTTTTCTTTGTTTTCTTTTCGCCAGAGAGACGGGGTCTTTTTGTCCAACCGCGCAAACGAGCGCTTTTTTACTTTATCTCGGCGTTTAAACGCTGACGCCTTAATCTGCCGATCAAACAATTTCTATGGCTCGCGAGTTTAACGTTTCAAAAGGCGTTCGATTCGATCACCCAAATTATGATTCTCGTTTATCGATGTTTTCAAAGTTTTTTTTTACGTACAATCCCCTTTTACGACGAGTAAGTGTCCGCTCGACAAAGCAAACGCAATTTCGCGTGCGATTTTCGGCCGCTCAACCGTATTCCACCATCGAATACGAGAACTTTTGATTTAATAAGAATCATCGGCTTTTGAAAGTTTGGCAAGTCGAGAATGCGATATCGCCTCTATCATCTTTCAATGACATCGCGGAGGACCAGTTTTGAAATTCAATGTTTCTAAAAATAGACCGTTCGTTTTCTTTTTAGAAATTTCATTAAAGGATTTTGCAAACTTTTTCGATCCTACTAATGGTTTTGATAATTTTTGAAAAATTTTAATACACGAAAAATCATTAAAAATTTAATTCTCGGTATACTCGTAATTCTCGGTATCTTTCAAGGTATCGCTAAATTTGACGCAAAATCAAGCAAGCGTGTGTAAGTGTGCGTGCGTGGTGTAAGGTAATTTTATATATCGAGGAGCTTGAAGAAAAATTTCTTGCGCAGCAAATTTTTTTGGCGATTCGCACGGGCGTGTGTGCGTCGTTCGAAAATTAATTTCTAATAGAGACACGCTTCTCGAGAGAATTCATTATGTTCCGAGAAACGAAATTTATATTCCGAAAGACCGTGTGTGTTGCAAGTCGTTTTCTTTCCTTCCTTTTTATTCTTCAATTTCAGCTTGACAAAGCGAAAAATACAAAAATTCAGCGACGCTCGCCAAACCATACGCGACCTTGAAACTTTGATAAATATTCAAAATGTCGAAAACTCTTTGTAGCCCGTACGAGAAAGAGCAATCGATTTATCCCAAACCGTTTCACCTCTAACGAATCTCGAAACCGAAAACGTCGTTGTGCACCTGTGTATACGTCGAGGCGCAGTGCGATCGAAAGCAGTCAGATCGGAAAAGAGTCAGGGCGTTGTTGTCAATGACCTTGTGCCATCCATTCAGCCATCGTTCTCCGATACCCAATTCCCTCGAAAACCCGACACTCCATCTCCTCCCCTTGCCTCTAGTTCCCCCGCTGAAAGATCATTGCCGACGCCTAGGATCGTTTAAATTCGCACGGCGGCTATTCGCGAAATTGGGCGTTCGCGTAGGCCGGAATAGCTAATAAAAAGTCGTGGAAAACGATGAAGGTGTGAAAGGGGGTGGGGGGCGGAACGAGTTTTCCGCGGTAAATAAATCGATGTTATAGAGCAACGAAAAGGAGGAGGGGGCGAGCAGCCCGGAGGGGGCTCTCTCGAATTCAGAATTGTTTTTTCGAATCGGCGCGCAGCAGCGCAGAAGCAGCAACAAGTGGTTCGAGGGCGTCATCGTGCGGCAGAATGACTTCCCGGCTGTGTGCGCCCCCACCCCTCGTCGTTCCACTCACTCTCTTTCTCTCACTCTCGCACGCGCGCGTACCACCCCGTACTCTCTCACTCTATATAACAGTCCCGCCACCGACGCGTGCATCCCCTCGCTCCTACCCCCGCACCGTTTTGCAGTCACTCTCTCTCTCTCTCTTTCCCGCCGCACCGAGCGCTTGCGCGCGCACACACACTTTCGCTCGGCTGCCCCGGAATTTTGTGTTGATTTTGCGATTCAAATGAAAGTGCGAAGCGCGCTTTTGCGCCCCGGCACCAAGCCCATCACCACTCCGGACCCGAGCTATAACGGTTAGAGCGAGAGAGAGAGAAAGAGAGCGCGACGAGCTTTCGGCGAATAGGCTTAATTATCGGTGTTGCTCTATAGCTCGTACGCCACTGTAATTTGCTTAACAAAATCGCAGCTTATTCGCTGGATGACGGTGTATGGGTCTGTTTTGTCGGTCGAATGTATTCCAGATTTTTTCAGGTGTTCGGATTTTAATTTGCGATATAAAAACGAAACGACGACATGGCCGAAATAAATCGGTAATATGTGCAGCGCATACACGTCCGCGTAGTCCTGTATATACACGCGTACACGTCGAGCGAGTAAAAGAGGAGCGCAAAAAGAAAGAAAAGCATCGCAGGTAAGTAAAGCAAACAAGGATGGCGGTGAGAGAGGGGGTAAGGGGCCAGAAGGGCACGAAAACATTCGCCTCCTCAATTACGCTGTAGCCCCGGGGGTTTATACACCAGGCAAGACAAACGCGCCGGGGCAACGAGCGAGAGAGTGGAGTGATCGAGACGGAGAATAAGGGAGGAGACGGGAGAGAAAGTGGTGGGGCTGCTGCTGTCGAGACGATTGAATGCGTTCCTTGGACGACGACGACGCTACCGGCGTCGGGGAGGCGCTTTCTCTCTGTGCTTGCGCCACGCGTTGAGACAGGTCAAGTCGACTGCTACCGACTTGCCGGCGCACGCATCTTTCTTCTTTGGAGTTTGAACTGTGTTTTCCCGCCAAGGCTTTGGAAGAAAAGGAGGAGGCCTATATAAGGATTATCACGGAGCGTGTGCCTAATGTACGGTTATTTCATGAGCTTTTATGCGAATGCGTTTGGTCTGCTTTTTCTTTTTTATTGGTTTGTGTGATAAATTTATAGGATGGGTTGTCTTTTTTAATTATAGAGAAGAGCGCTTCTTTCGAAAACGAGAGAGAAAAGACAAAAAAAAAAAAACGGAGGAAGGAACACGCGGATAAATCCGACGAAAAAGAAATTAGACTTTTGTCTCGTGAAAAATGGATTAAGTATTATGAGAATTTTTAAAATGAGATTTTTCAAATTTATTTCTCTTTTTGACCTTGTTACTTTTTCATTTTACTCATTTCTTCGTAGTTACAATCCAGTTTTTAATTAAGAGTGCACTTCGCCCTCCCCCTCCACCCTATATCCACCTCCTCCTCTACTACCACCATACACCTCCCTTTCCCTGTTCTTCTTTTGAAAGTTTTTTTTTCGCTGTACCTTGCGAAGCGACATTGTTTAAACATCAAGGCTCTCATTTTTTTGCCTTTAATTTTTACCATAAGCCAATTTTTTTTTACGCGTAATTGAGATCGATGGAAGTTCGCAGAAAAATGCAACGAGATTAATTACGATTGTTGAAAAAAAAAGAATGTCGTTTCATTAAAAACAATTAACATTTTTGAAATTCTCGAATCTTTTTAACTTTTCTTTTGACTCTTCGCTGCTTTTTACACTGTGATTTAATGGGAATCACACTGTACAGGAATTTTTCAATTCAAATTCGCGAATATATATCTTCGAGGGATTATTGGCTCTGTATATCATTTTTGACTTATCGCTTAGGCCAGCAAAGTTTTCTTATTAAAGAGAATTAATGCACTCGCGCGCGCGCGCGCTTGGCCGGGGGCTGCGAAATCCCATTTGATTTTAATTTCGATTTTCTTGGCATCTACAAAGCAAATTTTCCGAAATTTCGCATTTTTCCCCTTTTCGAAAAGCTTTCGACTTTTCGCAAGGCACCGACGATTTGCAACAAAGTGTAAATTAAGATAGACAAGCCGGAAAACGGAGAGCAAAGTGCTCAATTATTCGAATAAATCAAAGTACAATATATTCGAGCGTTTAAGCTCGGGTGTCGCGCTTGTGGCGTCGGCGGCGAGACAACCAAGTGAACTTTTATCGATTCGAAATAACAGCCTCGCGATTCCAGTCGCGCGTATATAGGGGCTATAGAGCGTTGTCTACTCCCATGCCGCCTCGAATTACAGGCCAGCCTGGCCAAACAATTAAATTTCGCGCAACCGCTCAAAAGATAGACCGAGAAGGGATTAAAATCGTAGATTCGAACGTGTTCGTCAATGCAAAGCGAATGGCTGGAGCAAAAAAGATAATAGATGACGAGAATTCGCGACGCATTTCCTTAATCGTCTGTCACTCTTTGGAACAGGGGAGGCGAGGTGTGCACGAGAGCTATAGCGAGACATTATACTGCAGAGAACGAGAGAGAGAGAGAGAAAGCGGCGTTATATTCGAGGGGACCAAAAAATGGGGGAGCTGCAGGAAAAAAAAGGAGGAAAGGACGCGTGCGAGAGGTAGTCTAGAGAGCGAGAGAGATGGAGCTCTGGTCAGCAGCAGGAGAGGCTCCAGAGATGGAGGATGAGGCGCGGAGGAAGAAGAGCGCCGGAGGCGGGCGATGCGGGCTTGCAAAGCGCGCGCGGGGCATTATCTCCTAAACCTAAAATCGATACAGTGCGCTGCCACTGGCACTACCGCTGCCGCTGCTGCTACCACCGACGCCGGCGCTGCTGCTGCTGCTGCTACCGAGAGAAAGAGAGAGAGAGAGAGAGAGAGAGAGAGAGAAAAACGTCGGTGAATTTTCCGAGAGATAAATGGCGGCTCATTGGGAAAACCCGTCCTCTTTGGCGCCGTACCCTCCCAGCTCTACTCTTTCTCGCTCGCTCTCGGAGCAGCAGCAGCAGACTGTCCTCGCTCTCTCTCTCTCTCGGTTCGTTCGTTCGGTGCTGCTCGCCGGGAGAGAGAGCCAGCGGCGAGAGATCGCTTCGATCCCCGTGCAGCAGCGGCGGCGGCAGCGTAGCTGGTTTTTTCTCTCTTTCGTCCTGTTCCTCGCTGCCACCGCCGCCGCCATGCCCCCCGGGCCGCGTCCTCTCTCTCTCTCTCTCCTCCGTGCCCGCTTCTGCTTCTTCCACCTCCACCCACCCACCTCTTCTCCCCCGCGCCCAAGCGAGCCCGCGCTTTTTTCGCCTCCCTTCCTCCCTCGACGCCCCTGCGCCAGTACCCACCCGCTCCCTCCACCCTCTTCTCGCCGCTGCCGCACCCCCTCCCCTCTTCTTCCCTTCGCCTACCACCCCCTGTGCTCGTCCACTTATATACGCTGCACCTTGTTTTTTTTTTCTTTTTTTTTCTCTATCCCTACTGCGCCGTCGTGTGCGCGCAGAGCCAGCTACGCTCGGCTAGCCTCCTACGCGCCGGGGCGCGCTCGCGTTAATAAAAAATTTCCGAATAAATGATGGAACGGTCCGGAGAAAATCTTGATGGTGGAACGAGAACCGGACGGCTCTAGCAGGGCGTGTGCGTGTAGCCCCCCCCCCACTTCCCTCCTGCCTATGTTTGAATTCTCGGCTCTCTTTATCTGGGCTGCTGCCGGCGTTGATTGGGAATTCGAAAAATGAAGGGGTTATATTGGCTTGAGATGCGCCCTCTTTAGCTGCTTTTGATTGTGATGCGGTAGGGGAGGGGGAAAAACGAGGTTGGTTGGCGGATAGGGAGTTTTGCCCACATATACTCTCTCTATTTCGTTCGCTTTTTATTTTCCTCTCCACGTTGGCGTCTTTCTCTCGTTTCGTAGTTCATCATAAGCCAGATTATCGAGGAGAGGGTATCTTTTTTTGCTCTACCGATGGGAATCGCGAATGCTTTTTTTTTAGGGAGCCGGAGGACGAAGGACCAAAGAGTCAGCTACGCAAAGCCGTTTGGATAATCTTTCCGGGTAAAAGAGAGAGCAGGGGGTGATGGAACGAGTCTTTGGGAATGTTTCGACGGTTGGACATGATCCGCAAAATTTCCGATTGCTAATGAGTTTTTGATAACCGTGACCGAAATTTGGCAATATTCGTACACAGACGAGAAGGTGTAATATCACGAGATGGGGGATTGCCAAGCGATAAATGCTGAATATCTGGAGAAGAGGTATTAAAAAATTTCCTCAAGACATGGATATTGTGCATTCCCGGGGGGCCCTCGACTAAACGCGCAATAAAGCCGTTACAGCGTCCGGCTCGTAGATCATTCGTCTACTCGATGAATCTCCCGTGCATTGAATATCCGAGTCGGCAGTCGAGAGAGAGCGCGCGATCGCGTGTGGCTCGCACTCTCTCTCTCGCGCGCGCCCTCGATTGATCGAGTCGCATATCGAGGAAAATATTTTGCCGCGCGCCTCCGCCCCACCGCGGGGGGCAAACTTCCGGAGCCGAGAACCCAAAGTAAATATCCACTCGCCTTGCCGTCAACCTTGCCGCAATTTTCGTAAAACAACATCGCCGTCATCGAGACTCGCGCGATTTAATTTAAATTCACGATTTTGCAAGCCGACGGCGCGTTGATGAAAACTTTACGAGCTTTTCAGAAGCTCGATGCTATACCTACCGAGACATAAGCCCCTACCCCCCGCTCACTTCTCAGATAAATTAGCAGAGAGCCGTTGAATTTGGTGTTTACGAAGTCGGCGAATCGCGAAGCGGGACAACTTTATCCGAGCTCGAAATTTTTGGTGCGCGAAATAAGAGAGAGGCAAAAAAAAAGAAGGAGGGCTGGAGAAAGGGCTAAATATCGCATTACGATTTTCTCGTCCAGCGCGTGTCGGTTCATGCTCAATTTATATACTTCCTGCAGACGCGCCTCCCATCCCCCCCCCCTTGGGCTCACCGAACCGAAGTTTCAACTCTTTGAAATATTATTTACTCGGAGTCTCAAAGTTAGTTGTGCTCGGCTAAAGTAATAACGTTAATACTTGGACAACTAGAGAGAACAAAGACTGTGCGGCGCGGCTGTGTGTACGTACAGTCGATAATGCGAGCATAGCGCATCGATGTCCTGTATCCTCTCTTTTCTGTATTCCAAGCAGAACTTTGGCTGCTAATTTAGAGCAATTTTTAATTTTACTACGACATAAAAATTCATCGTTCACGCGCATAACGCGTGCAAAAAGACGCGACTCGTCGCTTGGTAGCACAGCAGCAGCAGCAGCTGAGAAAACTAAAGATAAAGTCCAAAGAAGACAGAGAGAGGGACAGGAAGAGAGAGGGGAAGGGTGCAAGAAAGAAAATGCAACGCTAACGTCGGAGATACTCGGTGTATATATCCCTCTCTGTCTTTCGGCGCGCAACTTAGTCCCGCGCCGTCTGTGTGTTCTCTCTGTCCCTCGTAGCACGCGGGGTCCTCCTTCCCTCCCGGGAGAGGGAGAGGGTTCAGAGGTGGAGGGACTATATTTATCCGGCAATGTAATATTTGGATACACCTACAGTGCGCGGCCATATTCGTCTCTTCCCCCCCCCCTGTGCGACTCTCTCTCTCTTTCTCTCCCTCCAGCAGCGCACGCCACCGCGGCATCCACGTTCCTCCGACTCTCTATCTCGTTTTCTCGCCATTTTTATTTCACTCTCTCTTCTTCGCTCGGCTTTCGTCGAGAAATTTTTCTCCTCTAGCTCGTCGCTCCCGTCATCCCTCGGTTCCTTTTTTTTTGTTCGTATTTTTAAATTGCGTTATGTAAAAATTGCCGGCCCAGTTTTCGCGTATATATACCCGCCCGCACACACATACAAGCACGACGATGATTCGATGAACTCGAGAGCAGAACATGTGCCTCGCGGGAGTGAGGTCTGTGCGAAAAAGTTTGCGCTGCGGGCTGCTGTCGAGCTTTTGCGATTGTGGAAGGCAATTTTATTTACTATCCTGGTTTTCCTCGCGAAGAAGGCTAGCCCTAAGTTCAAGAGAGAGAGAGAGAGAGAGACGCTTGCGCTTGGAATATGGAAAGATAATCGCGAGCGCGTCTGTCGATAAATTTCAATTAAGCAATTACTCGGAATTTAACGAGCTTCAGGCCGGCTGGGGTGCATGGTGCAAAAAAAAGCTTCGGCGTCGCTTGGGTTACGGGTGTTACACGGTCAGCTTTCTTTCTTTCTCGCTCTTTTTTTTTCGTTCGCGTGTTATTTCAAAGAATGGATATAAAGTTGACGTAAATAAATAGAAGAGAAGCACATTTCAATTTGCCGAAGAATAATATTTAAAAGAAAAAAATAAAAGAGAGCGACCAGCGAGCGTTACCGGGAGAAAGAGAAGCCGGGAGAAGGTGTGTGTGTGTGTATGTGTGCGCGTGGGAGTTTGCAGAGGGTAAGGTAAACAATTTTCAGTATCGACGGAAAGCCCTTCGATAAAACTGCGTAGAGGTTTCTCTCTTCTTCGTCGCTGTACGGCCAGATTGGCACAATATGCACGGAATCTTTTTAACAAATAGAAAAACCTTGCCTCCGCACTTGCAAAACTCGTATATATCTATACGCTCGAGCCGAGCGATGTATAACTGGCTCCATCTATCTCTTTCCCTCTTTCTCCCGCGTTCCTCGCTTCTCATCGGTTATATTCTTTAAAACAATATTTTCGTAATTTCTTTCTCGCGAAAATATTGCTTTTTAATCATTTCTTATACACCGGCCCCTTCTACCGCGCCGATCTTTTTCTATACCTCTCGTCCCCGCCACTCCGGCTGGTTATTATTATGAAATTCTCGAACGCGTTCTCTTTTAATAGAAAAAAAAAACGTGGAAAAAAAAGGAAAATAATTACTTCGCGAGCTATAAGGATTGGCGGAGAAAAAAAAATAGAATCGGCAGCAACGTTTTTGCGCTTCGAAAACGAAAAGAGAGAGAAAATAAAGAGTCGCGGTGGAGTTTATAAAATCAGGCGAAAACAGGCGAACAAGAGAAACCAGAGGTGCCGGTAGTGTCGCAGTAGAAAACGGCGAGATCGCGTCAGACGCCACCCCGTATCGCGCTCTTAAGACTTCGCGACCTTGTAAGGAAAGAGAGTAAAAAAAAGGGAGTTTTGTATTTCAAAACGAACAACCAACAAACGATCGTCAGCAAAAGCTCCAAGCCTTTACAGACTCGGTAAAGCATCGCAGCAGCAGCAGTGGGGGCCGGGTACAGCAAGAGGCGCATTGGTCGCGCGCAATTTTATCACAAAGAGAGAGAGAGAGAGGGTCCCCCGGAGCCTCGGTCGTTTTCGTCGGGAGAGCTGCGCTCGTCTTGCTCGTCGTCGCTGTCGTCGTGCTCTTGCTCGTCGCGTGCGGATCGGGACAGACGCGCACGTGGTTCCTTGCCCTCGGCACAGAGAGAGAGAGAGAGTCGGGGGGGCTTTTATTTATACCCAAAGAGTAACGAGCGCATCGCGACCGTTGCTTTTTCGGCGTTGCAACGCTGTCTCGCTCGTTTTTTCGAGACCCCCCTCCCCCTTCCACCACGTGCTCTCACACCCCGGCTGGACCTTTGTCTCTCGGCGCGTTTTATTTATACGACCCGAGCGAGCGAGAAAAGCGCGCTGGCACGAAAATTTTTTCGCGATAATGAAGTTTCGCTCTCGGCGCGCGCAAGCTCAGCTTCAATAGCCCTTCCGCACGCAATGCGTGCGCTCGCGTGAGAATTCGAGCTTACCTACGGTGCAAAACGAGATTTGAGCTTTATTACGGAGTGGCCCCCCCGCGTTCGTTTATGTAGCTTTCGAGCGCGATTACGCGCTAAGGTCATACGCGCTTGTGGGTGTAGGATCGAGCCTACGCGAAAGTTCGAACGCGCGTGTAAAATGCCGAGGGGCTGTTGGGAGGGCGCGATAAAAAATTAGCGGTCATTATGTGGCTAAGAGCTTCGCGGAGTGCAGTGGTAAGGGGGAGGGATGGGCGAAGACGGGGAATCGCGAGAACAAACAAGACTCTATTTGTCTGGGTTTGTAGCGAGGCGAAGAAAAAGACGAAGAAATAAAGGCCGGAAAAAGAATGAGACACAGAGCGTCTGGCGTCCAGTGGCACCTATAATCGAAAAAAACAATGACAGGCCGCGAAATAAAAAAAAAAAGAGGAAAAAAAACAGGGAGAAAATAAAGAAAAAAAAGGTCGTGGAAAAAGAAAGAAAGCAAGTAACAAAGCAAAAGAAAGAGAGGGAGGTGCTCTCCTCAAGAGCGTGCAAAGAGAGCCAAACAATCGAGGGGCTTTTTTTGCGAGCCGAGCATCGGGCTCCTCTTCACATCTGTCTTCGTCGCCAGGCCGCGTCTCTTTCTTTTGGCCCGCGCGTCTACGCCATCCCTCTCTCCTCCCCCTTCTCAACCCCCCACCCATTTCTGGGCGCTCGAGCTGCGACCGCGAAAATTGCGCGAGGCTTACTTTAGCTTCGGAAGCCAAAGGAGTGGGGAGGTCGTCGACGACGAGTAGGAGGGAAGAGAAGAGAGAGAGAAACGAGCAGAGCGCTTATCTTGCTCTCTCGTCGCGCCTCAATTAGGCGATTTGCCCTTTACGCACACGCAAGTGCAAGGACCCCCCGAGCGACGACCCCGAACCCGCACCGCTTTTTCTACGTTACCACACGACAGTAGTAGAAGCACTGCTCGCAACAGAGAGAAAGAACGTTAAGGGTGGCGATTTTACCCTTGTCTCTCTATACTGTTTGCTCGGGAGTAAGACATGAGAGGGTCGAGGGAGAAAGAGACGCCCGAGTGCTTGATGGCTCGGGATATAAATTGTGCCATTACGAAACTGCCCGGGTTTTTAAACTAATTTCCTCCTCCCCCCCCTCTCTGCTTTTATTAATTTGCGGCCGAGGTGAATGAAACCGGTTTGGTATACCGATATACCCGCTAATTGAAATCGTTCTATGAGCGACGATTAATAGAGATAAATTTCGATGCAACAATTTTAGTCGAAGCGTTACATTTATAATCCGGTCTTGCCAACTCGGATGTTTCCACTTGCCGATCGATTAATCCACGGCGTAGACGATGCTCGCTCGTTTAATAAGAGTCACGCCAACTCACGACTAAATAAACAAACAATTTTCTCCAAAAAACCGTTCCCTAATTCAATCGAACAAGCATGGAAACAACGGCGGAGTTTGGTCGCTTTCTCACGTGCGCGAATCATCAGTTGCACAATGCTCGGGGATCCGTCGCCGGGAAATCACTGACCTCTCGGCGCGCCCCCTCCCTTTCTCTCTCTCTCTTCTTCGCCCTCCGCGTATATTTCGAGAGCGACGAGACGGTTTGTTTGAGCCGTTAATTTTCGACGATTACCCGGGAGCCGCTGTATACGCTTCCTTGGAATTAATGCGTTGCATTATTTTTTTCTTTTCTTTTCACCCGTGCCACGTGCTCGCGGTACTACCGTTAATCTTTTTTTTTTTTGTTTTTGGATGCTTTTTTTATACGTTGTTTTTTCTTTCTTTCGCGTTTTCGATGTTAATTATTATTAACGCACTTGCTGTTTAACTGCGACTTTAATTGATCGCCCGCCCGACGGATTTCGAAGATTTAATTGAAATTCTTTACGAAATTTGTTCTTCTCTTTTTACTTTTTATTCATATTTTTCGATTTACTTTTTTTCATACAGGTTTATTTGCATTTTCATCTTGTTAATATTTACAAAAATGTAATAATCCTTCAAGTTACCGCGTTAATTTTCTTTCGTAATAATAATCGATGACGGTGTTGAAGCGTCGAGAAAATACTATTCACGTGTAGCGTGCGTGCACTTGAAAATGCCGAGATATCAAAAAACAAAACGAAAACGAAAAATAGTCGGTGAGTGCTTAAGATAAGCTTAAATTCGAAAATCTCACGCTAATTCGACGTTTGGAAGCCCGGCAAAACTTTTTGCCGGCTCGGAATATAAATCAAAAACTCATTCGAGCGGTGTCGATTGTACGGCTCAAAGAAACTTCCGCTGTCCCAGTGGTCTTCAGTCTCTCGGAGCAGAGAGCAAAAAAGAGCGAGGAGTTAAAGCGACCTGAAGAGCTTAAAGGCACACTTTCGGTAGCAAAAGGAGAGCGAGGGACGAAGAAGAAGAAGGAAAAAAAAAGTCGGCGTCGAAGGAAACATAATAAAAGAAGAAAATGAGCCGGTGGGGAGGCGGAAGAGGAGAGAAGAAAAAGGACGAGAGCGAAGAAAACGATGGCAGCCGGGGGAAAAAGAGAGAGGAGGTCTCCCCGATCCTAATACGACCTTTATACAGCACAGTCGAAACAATCTCGGTGTTGAATCACGCCGGCTGCTGCTGCTGCTTCTTCGGACGGGGGGGTTGGACGCGTCGTTGTAGTATTCCTCGCTTTACTTCTCTTTCTCGCTTTTTTTTTTGTTCATCTTCGGACTCTCGAAGTTTGTTGACCTTGCGCGAGGTCTACACGAGGGGAGACGGACGGAGGAAAAGCATAAAAGTGGGGTAAGAAGAGGCGCCGCCGCGAACGGGGGGTAGGAGGGGGCCTCGGAGAAAGTTGGCGCGAGTCTCGGGAAGCGGCGCGTAGACGCAGACCAGTGGCACAGCGCGAGCTTTATAAATAATTAGATACGACCAGGGGGAGGGAGCATTAGCATTGGAGCCGCGTCTTTGTTTCGGCAGAGCTCGTCTCTCCCCCCTGATACGCCGCTGTAATGAATCGCGTTAAAAGTACCCTCTTTTCTCTCGCTCACGCGGGTAGGAGAGAGCCGTTGTTTATTTCCGTACGCCCGGCAGCTCGCGATTTTCTCGTTGACTGGTCCTCTTCTCCCTGCGGCGTCTCTGTGATTTCATCGCTTGCCGGTTGTTGGCACTGCTCTTTCTCTCACCCTCGGCCCTCCACCCTCTTTTTTACTTTCTACACTGCTAATATCATAAAGCTCGAGGATTAATAGGGCGAAAAAGCTCGACGAACCCGAAGTGACACCCTCACCCAGTAGCAGTACACAAAAAAGCCCAAGGTGTCTGCGTTATCCTTATATCACCGAGAGAACAAATCGAAATTCTCCGCAGCCAAATTTCCGTCGTCTTTCCGATCTCCTCTCCCCACAGCTGTCTTTCTCTCTACGCGTATGTACAGCGAATAAGGTATAGGGGGAGCCGAGAGATAGAGCTATATACCGCGGGGGGGGGGGGTAGCGAGTAGTCACGTATCGTCCGGCGTAACGCCCTCGGTGCGCAACAAGTGCCTTGAAGCCCGGTTATACCTAGCTCTCGACAATCGCGCGCATAACGAGCAGCCTCTCCCCCTATTCAGCCTAAGAGCTAGACTCTCTCTTTCTCGCGATGAAGGACCTTTCCCCTACCCCTTGCTCCCTCTTATTTTTTTCTTTTCTTTATCGCCATCGTAACCGGGTTGCTCTCGCTTCGTCGTCGAGGTATAGGGCTGTTGGGATTTTATTGGCGCTTGAATTTTCTTTTTTTTTTTTTTCGGCAAAGGTTTACGGCTGCCAGACATATCGCTCCCGTGGCTTTACGACTCCCAGCCGTCTCACTCGCGCGCTTGCAGCGGCACAGACGAGACTCTGCGCTTTTTCCTCCCGTTGTGCTTCACCGACACCCTATGAAAGATTTCTACTCCCAAGCAAATACGAAGCTGGACGCGCTTTATGTCCCTCTCGCATCCCGCGTTGTGGTAGCCTAATGTAATTGCGATCAAGAAACTCGGCAAAAGCCAAGTGTCAATTTGAAAAAGCTTAAAGAAAAGCGCTCGAGCCAGAGAGTATAAGCCGAGAGAGTGCAGCTAACGGTGGCCGCTGTATCCGGCGCGCGTGTACAGCGATCGTCGTCGGTGTCTCTGCTAAACACCGAACAAGCCTCGGCGCTCGCGTTCAAAGCTACCCGCGATCGCTCGGCAATGGTTTAACAAGGACTACACAACCGGACGTACAAGCGCAAAGATCGCGGTCGTGAAGGGGGGGGGGTCTACCGACGAGTAAGGCGTGGCCGCGAAATTAGAGACTCGTTCCGCTCGAATCCCCCCTTCCCGCTAAATTTGTAAACTCCTCGGTTAAATATATTTACAACTGCGCGAGAGCGCGTGTGTGTACGATAGATCGTGCCCTTGAATAATAACTCGGCCGTAAGCGCACCTCGGTGTATTCCTGGCTTTAGACGAGTCCATACGTGCGCGCGTGTGTATACGCGTACGCGAGTAAGACAGAGAGAGGCTAGCAATCTATGCGGGGTACACACACCTTTGGCGAGTGTGCTAGTGGTAGTGCGCAAGCGGCGAGTAGGGGTAGGGAGGGGGCAGGACGACTCTCCTGAAGGCTCTGTCAAGGTCGTCTTGGCTGCATGCGCTGCAACATCTCTCGCGCCCCTCCCCTCTTTTATCTCTCTCTCCTGTCCTCCTCCTCCCTCCCCAGCCTCTCTCGCTCCGCAGCAACGTACGTTCACTTCGCGAGGATGCCCTATCTCGTCTCTCCCTCCTCCCCCCCCCCTCCTGCTCTCGGCGTGTGTGTACACATACTGGTATACGCGGGGCAGGTTATCGCCGCCGCGGACTACCGCGCGATCGCGCGGCTGCTTCCACGCGCCAACAGCCTCTCGCGCGTATTCGGCCTCGCTATATCACCGCTTCTCTCTCTCTCGCTCGCTCGCTCTCGAGAGCCGGGGGACGCGTGCTTGGCCGGCGCGCGCGTGTATGAGATCGTTGATAGTCGGCGAGGATTCGTTTACGAGCTTTTTATTGGTGCTTCAAGGGGAGATGGGCTGCTGGGAAGGGAGGCTTTTACTACGCCCCAAGGTAAGGTGGCTTGTAAGTTCGCCGCTGGATTAACCTCTCGCTAGTTGTTTTCGCGACCCGGAATGACGATCGTCGCTTTTACGAGGGCTATTTTTGAAAGGGTAACAGCTTGGGATTGTCCCCCCTCCCCCGCGAATTGGCACTTTGCGGTCGATGATGATGATGATGATGATGAAAAGCGTTTGGGGATAATAATGGGCAGATTCGGGAATGCGAACAATGAGGCTGACACGCAAATGAGCTCGGGATTATCTCGGACATCTTGGCGCTGTTATCCGCTTTGGCCATTCAATACGCCCATAAGGATAAGACAAAGATTTTCCTCTTATCGCTTGAAAAATGAAGGTAACCGACAGACAATGGAATAATAGTTCGTTAGTTATTACAAGCCTCGAGGCCGGAGTATTTATCGAGAATTCGCAAGCGGACCGCTCTGCATTTATTTCGGTACATCATCGATCGGTTTCCATTGGTCAGCCAGCGATTAGGGGCAGCTAATAAAATTTATCAGTCGTATATACGCTATGAAACAAAGCATATCGTTAGGGCGGCGCATTATAATTTCAAACGATCAGCGCGATCGCGCGTAAATATAAACAAAGCGAGAAAACGCGGTCTTAAGTAGAATAGGTCAGGCATGGCAAGACGCGCAACATCCTCATTTCGCGCTCGGCTGGACAGAGAGCGCGGGCACGGTTAGCCGACGGGGGGGTATTTCGAAAATTGATTCGCAATAAAAGACCGCACTCCGAATGGATAAGTACCATTAATTTCCAGAAGAGAGTAAGAGAGTGGGGGAATGTGCCTAAGGAGAGAGAGAGTCTCTCTCGGGCGCGCACCTCGAATTCATCGTCGCTCATAAATATGCGAGCAACACGAGCCTTCGGCCTGTAGTTATGTGTGTACACAACAACTTTGTACTATCGAGTCTATTAAAAGCCCCTCGCAGCGTCGCCCCTCGCCCCTGGTACTTCATTCCTGACGAATCGAACATTATGTTCGGCCGGTTGTTGCATGCGCGAGAGGCCTACACGGGCTCTCTCTCTACATACGATCTGCTCAAGCCCAGGCACGCGTGTCCGCGTAGGTACACACATAGAGCTGCTCTCGTGACGTGTCTGTTGGCTGTAACCCGTTGGCCGTCGTTAATTCTTAATTGACTGTTTAATAACACACAGCGACGGAGTAACACACACAGAGCAGAGGCAAGGGAGTGTAAGAAAGACTTTTTCGTTTCGAGTGTTTGGCAAGAATCAGTCGGCGTGGAGAGAGGGATATATATGTGCTGTTTTAATTTGCATGCGCGAGCAAGCCGAGCGCGATTGGAAAAACTCGCGTATATACACAGCGAGCGGGGCAAGGATGAAGGAAGGAATAAAAAAAAAAAGGAAAGTGCGTTTCCTTAGCAAAACAACGGCCGAGTGCAAAACAGTTTTTGTTACGATACGGCTCATGATAAATACCCCACCTACAGGTCCACGAAGTTCCTATACGGTTATTTATCTATTTTTTTTCATAACCATATGCAGATCGACGAGCAATAATACATCTATGTTTTTTTTTCTTTCTCTTTGCAAAACTCCTTTTTCTCCGTACATTTCCGAAACCGAAAGACCACTGGGCTCCGTGCCTCTTCCTCTTTTTTCTCTCTCGCGCGAGGGCTCCGTCGTAGCCGATGCCCGCGGTAAATAAACGGAAATTCATAAAGCCATAGTGGCTGGGGCGGCTGTGGGTGGCCAATAAAAGCAGGCCAAAGCCAATCTACCGGAAAATAAGTAAATACACGATAAGAGATTTATAATTCAATACCGGCCCAAAGCTACCGCGCGCTCTCTCTCTCTCTTTTTCTCTCTTGCTACACAGTAACGGCACTTAAACAATGCGAATTTATAAAACAGAACAACTAATGGATACACTCGAGCGCGGCTCCCCCCCCCGCAACCTCCCCTGAGTATCAGCCTCCCTCCAGCTCATCCGACAACAAATCAGCCAAGCTGGGCAATCGGGGAAAAAACAGGATCTTGGTTAATAAAAAAAAAAAAGAAAGAAGGAAAGCGTTCGCGCTAACGTAAAATAGAGTAGCTAGTCCACAGGGATGCTTCAGTTAGGCCAGCAATTTCAGAGGCGGTGGAGGGGGGGATGCAATAAAAAGGGGCAGATAGCCTTTCAGCCATTGGGCGCGAGATACGCATCTCTCTCTCTCTCTCTTGGACGGTCTCGAGCGCGCGCTTGCTCTCTAGCTGCCGGAGGCTCTCGCGCGTTATCGCGGCTATGCCGAGAGTGGGAGGAGGGGGGTCCATCGAGGCGATCGGAATCGAGCGCCGGGGCGTAATTAAAATGCGCGTGCGGTAGCTGCTCCGGCGCGCGCGCAGATCACGCGTATGATTGCCGGACGCGCTCGCTCGCGTCTTCCGCGTGCGGGTAATTGCCGCCTCGTGATCATGGGCGTGCCTCCTTCTTGCTCCGGCCTATCTACCTAGCCTCCTCCTCCTCCTCCTCCTCCTCCTCCCTCCCTAGGCTGCCGCTCGCTTACTCGCTCCTGTTTTCCGCTCGTTCGGCCGCCGCTCTATACGCCTTTTTTTCTCTCCCGCTCGCTCTCTTGCCGGTTGTTAACTGCGTGTGTGTGCGCTGCTCGAGAGAGGTTGTTTTGGGTTAGGTATCTCTGCTTATTTTTCGCTCGAGATTAGCAGGTGAACCAGGTATGGGGGGGAGGTGTATCGCCCGCGAGTTTGTATCTATACAGTGTTGAGCATAAACGGCTTCATTATATTTCTAATTTTTTGATGATTGTCCGGAGGGGGGCGAGGTAATGCTTGTTATTAGCCGGCAAAAGAGGAAGGGAGCAGAGGCTACCGAGGGACTAAACGGGCTTTGAGCTAGTTATAAACGCGAACGATAACGCGGATGTAATTTTAATAAGATTTCGCAGTCGTTGATTCGCAAAAAGCATCGAGAGCTTTTTGCAGGTGATTAATATTTTCTTCTTTCTTTTACTTTTTTTTTTCGGCGCGGCAGCGTATGTATAGAGGAGGCGGGCCCGTACGATGAGATAATTATCAGTGAGGAGCAGTACTTTTATGGGCCTATTCTAAAAAGAATTTTAATCCGCGATCTTCGCGGAATCGTTATCTCTCTCGCGGCTATTTTGATTAGTATTATAATTATTGCTATTAATGCCAACTGGGTTAGGGAGCATCGAATAAAGGCGGTAATTCAAATCCCGGTATGATCCCCGCATGTGATATTTATGTTTGAGCGTTAAATATTTTGGAGGGTGGGGGGGGAAATGTTTTACTTACACACGCGGATACGTTGATACGTAATGCGCGTGTATGAAAAAGCGCGTTAAAAAAATTCAACGTATGGAATAGTCGCGGGGACTCGTAAGAAAATCGTAAACGCGGGATTAAATTTGAAATATACAAATCGGGGGGGAGGCAAATAGAAACATCAAGCCCGGCTAAAGTATCGAATATTATAAAATAATAATTCATTACGACCAGTAAAAGGCGCAGTATGAATTTTTTCTTTTTTTCCCGTTAATTTTTTCGTTTTTCGTTTATTTTCCGCATAAACTGGAAAATACGTCGTTACATTTATGCACCTTGCTCTGCCAGCGACGACGATTTTAATATTCTTTTTCATCGTACGGTACTTCGGGCGTATTAACATGAAATTCGAGCGTATAAGCGCAGTATACCCACCTTGAACAAGAGGTGTGCGATCGAAATTGTGGCTAAAACTTCGCGCGTACGCTTGCCCTTCGGCCGAAGAAAGCCGAAAAATAAAGTGTCGAATTTCGGTTAGAGGTGTCCTGGCCTTAATTCCCATAAAGAAGAGAAATTCCCTGGGAACGTCTTTCTCTCTGCTCTCCGTGTATGCTCTAGTAATTCAGGAATGCGCCTTAAAGCGGCCTTACTGCGAAGCGATAAAGCGCAACGAAAAGCCACGCTCGCGCGTACGCCTGCTCCGAGATAAATTAACTTTATACGGCTCGAAAAACACGTCCTCCCTGCCGCCCCCTCATCACGAGCAATAGAAGATATCCTTCGGCCAGTCTGTCCGGGCAGTCTCTGATATACGCCGAATAACATCGGCCGACGTAAAATCCAAGCTTTATTTATTTACCAGTTACGCGCCCCGCCGTGATTAATACGTAACATTGCGCCGGGCATCCAGGCGTTGGCACTGGATTAATGTTTGACAAAAAAACGAAGGCGAAACAGTAACCAAACGCTTTCCGTAGGCTCTTTAGCCTCCGGTAGAGTAGTCACGAGATGTGCCTCTCCTCGTCCGTCCTTCCGTTATCAGTGGGCATCGGATCTGATAGCACCATCGGCCATCAGCGCACGATCAACCGTTACTTCGAGTAAATCGCTGGGCGAAAATAGGCTAGTCTAATTAGAAGAGGCCTAAGCTCGTCCTTACAGCACTAGGCGTATATCGATGCTCTACAGGCTGGAAGTTTCGGGTAGTCGCGCGGCCGGAAACCAGGTATGAGGGGGGGTATATACGGTAGTAGAGATCTGCTACTAGCCCCTGGCCGTCTTGAGGCCGCGCGCGCTCGGGATGATGGAGCGACGCAGGAAGAGAAGCAGGAGGAGGAGTAGCAGCGAGAAACGAGGAGGAGCGCGTAGCAACGCTATCATTATCCGGGAGATCCAGGGCTGCTGCTGCTGCTGCCGGATGATCGCTCCTCTTCGATCTTTAATTCGCGTGTGCCCTCGTCCCGCGCTCCTCTCCTCTCTCTTCCCCACCCCCCCACCTGTGCCTCCTTCCTACACAGGCCTCCCCCTACGGGTAATATTCGCCCCCTCGTCCTCGTCGTTTTGCACTCCCTCTTTCCGCTGCTGCTCTCCTTTTTTTACTGCTCCTCTCCTGCGCTCTCGCTTCTACTCCTCCCTCCTCCTCCTCCTACTGCCAGTGTGTTGCTCCTCGTTTTTCTCCGGCTATTTGCTTTATTTGCTCGGCTCGCTCCCGAGAGCCGTGTTACTCCTTTTCGTTTTTCCCATTCCTTCCTTTCTCTCTCTCTCTCTCTCTCTCTCTCTCTCTCTCTCTCTCTCTCACTCTTCTGTTTCGCTCTCTTTTATTTTTTGTTCTGCTTCGCCGCGAGAGTAGGAGGAGGAGTAGCGAGCTGGGGAGAGGGGGGGCGGTAATGCCTATGTGCGCCCGACTAAGTTTCTCATATTGAGAGCGGGCGCGCGAGCAAGTGTGCGGAGAGGACTGCACGCGCGCAGGATGTAGAGACCGAGAGCGCAGGCTGCGGATACTCGGCTGTTACGGACGGCGACCGCGAGATGATGCCCTGCCTCCCCCCACTCTTCTTATGGATAATCGACTGGAAAAATTATTTTTTATATACCATTGGCTACTACTACGATGCTCCCGCTGCAAGATGAGCCTCTGATGGGGGTTGCCTCTTGTTTTTCCTGCACGCCTATAGTCGTCGTCCAGACACTCGCGGCCAGTATTTTCCTCTCTATATGGACAGAGAGACTTTTGATTTATTTTGATGCGGCTACCGCTGATGATGGCGTTTTTTGCATGCTTGTAATGCTCGAGTGAAAATTTTATATATATCTACACTTTGAGCATTAATTGAAGACCGATTAAACTGTAATTAACAGTATTTTTCACGCGGCGATCGAGAGAGAGAGAGAGAGAGAGCGAGCCTTTTGTAATTCGCTGTTCGTTAATTCTCACATTTAAGCGGCGCGCCTATACAGCCGAGAGCGGGCCCTTTACACGCCTTCAGGCCTGTAATTTCGCGTATACTGATATGTATATATACACCGCGGGCCCGGCTGTTATTATCCAAATGTTTAACGCGTTTCAGAAGCCACCGCCGCGCCGAGAGCCGCCAAATTTGCCCCGACGATTTATTCCACTTCTCCGTCTTTTTGCCCCGCACTCTCTCGCTCGTTTTCTCTCGTTTCGGATCAGATGCCAAAACTGTTGTTCGCCTCGTCGTTCTCAAAGACACGTTTCAAGCCTGCACTTTGTTCCTTTTACATTTCACACGTGTATAGCCCGTGCTTGTATCCTACTCTCTCCCTCCGCTTCCTCTCGTTGAATAATTTCGAATCGACTTGAGTAACATCGAAATCGTATGGCGCTGCAAAACAACTTTGACTTTTAATAGGCTTCAATTTAGCCTTAAGTATTTTAATTTAAAAACATGATGAAAAAAAGAAGAAATAAATAAAGTACCAAGTGCACTCGTTTCTCTCTCCTTTTTTTTGTTTTTTTTTTGTTTTTTTTTTTTTTTTGTTAAATCCACGTCGAATCTCTTATATGTACGTAGAAGCCCGCGTGTCATTAGAAATATCGCTCGCCATTACCAGGCATAAGTGGGCGCATTAGTGTTATTCAGGATAAGCTTTACTTATTAAACCCTTGAAACACACAGCAATGTCGCGCTACGATAGTTCATACTTCATATACGTACGCGTAACTGCCGCGCCGCGCTTATAATATATACGCGGATCGGCCGAGCGAGCGCACTGTGCGTATATAGGTATACATACAAGGAAGAGGAGAGCAAAAAAAAAGGCCAAGAAACAAACGAGCATCATGCAAACTAGAAACTCCTGTATCAATATCAGAGGCCGCGGGTGAGTCGATTGCAGCGGGAGGGGAGGCTGCTTATTTACGAGCCGGCTCGCGCGGCCTATCCACGGTCCACCGGCTCAATTTGCTTATAAATAACTGATAAAGTATTACTGACCGGCTTCCATCTAATGTGTCCCCTCCTCCTCCCCCGCGTGCTTTACGCTCTATACGCGAGAGTCTCCGTATAGCATGATCGGGTGCCGGCTCTGGGCTTTCCTGCAATATAACGCTCTCCATAAAATATAGCCGAGCGCGTCTCTCGTATAGCGGCGCGCGCTCTTGGCCTTCCTTGATTGCCGCAAAAAAGTGTTTCGCCGATCGAGCGAGAATAAGCGACGCCGCTCGACCAAGCGATATATGTATAGAGGGAAAGAGAAGTACAAATACGCGACAATTTGAGGCAAATATCTTACGCGCATCTCGATAATCTAGAAATCCCACGGGATAGGTTTATTTTATACACCTCTGATGGCGCATCTCATTTTGGGTAGGTGGAAGGACTGCGTTAGCCTTTCCCCTAACCGATCGTCCGCTAGCGCCTGTCTACGTAGACATCAACAGAGGCGCATATACACCGAGCACTCGATGCAGTCGTTCGGATTTATTTAGATTTGATTAATTTTTCCGAGGCTATAGCCGAGCCAGTGCCGACGCGTACACATACGAGTGTGCGCGTACACGCGGAGTATATAGTAATTGACGCGTGCTGGTTTTAATCATCCGTCTCTTGCGGCGTTTCTCGCGCCGAAGGATAAATGCAAAAATGCGACGACACGCCAGAAGAGGCGCGGTGCCGGGGGGAAGGGAGGACTCTTACACATCCCAGAGAGCCGGAATGCCGATAGGTTTACCTATACCGTAAACATTGCGCGTTCAATTAAAATAATTAGTGCGCGCGCGCCAGCAGAGGGAGAGGTTTTTCTCGGGAAACTATTTCACGGCATCGATGCTGATATGCGCGCCTGTTGAGACGCTCGTTTTCCTTTTCCTTTTTTTTTTATCAGAGAATATTAATCGGCAAACCAGAGTCTCTCTCTCTCTCTCTTCCGCGATTCCGTTAACACCGTAGGCGCACGCTTATTCTCGGAAATGTGGATAGAGAGTGTTGGAAAGACCAGAGGGGGGCGGGGACTAGCGAGATTCCGTCAAAATTTTATCGGAGCAAGCGGAGGAGCCACCACCACCACTGCCAAGCTTTGCCGGCGCTCCGCTCTCTCTCTCCCCCTCTCTCATTTTTTTTTATTTCCTTGGAAAAAATATTCCTGGGTAAAAACGAGTTACTTTAATTAAAAAGTATCGTTGAAAAAATATAAAATATTCCCCGTATTTCCCGGGGTCTCGTCCTTTGCGATATCCAACGCTGTATTTTTTAAATTGATAATTGCTTATGTAATTGATAACTTCTAGAGTGCATTCGTATTGATGAAGAGGTACGCAGCACCCCCTAAAAAAAAAAGGAAAAACGTATCGATTCCACGGAAGGAAAGCAGGGGGAAAAAAAAGGAGAAGCTGACCCGTGGCTCGTTTCTTTTTTTATTTCGATTCGAGGAAGACGCAAAAAACGGATTTTTAATTAAAAGCGAGAAGAAACGCTGGAGCGCTCCACGATAGAAATACACGCACACACGCGCGCTGGTACTTTTTCTAATAACTCCATTGTACTTTCCCAATTAATGATGTTTATTATTATTTGACAATTATTTGAACTTGTTATTAATACCGCGAATCGATTTCATCGCTATTTGTTTATTACTATTTCTTTTTTTTTCCTTTTGCTAATCCGGTGAAAAGCGCTTACTCGTGCCAGATACGCAAGTAATGATTAGCTCGAAAACTTGTTTCTCATCCTCGAGAGCAGATCGAGATGCAGAAGCAGCCTTATTTTATCCATAGCTGCCGCAGGCAGTGGCCCACACGTTGAACGAAACGAAAATTTTTCGCTAATTACATACGTTTTCCCCATCTGAATATTCAAATGATAACGTAACCCACGCGAAATAAGCCTCTTTGAGCCAGAGCGGGGGGAAAGAGAGAGATTCCAACTTCTCGCTACCGCCTTATAGCAGCGCCGTACAGGAAGCGAATTTCCATTAAAAGTAATAAAATCAACCCAACAAAATCGTTGCCACTCGTCCTCGTCGTCTTCGCGGTAGCTAAAAGACGAGGCAAAAGGAGAGATGGAAAAAAAATCGAAGAGGGGGGGGGGGAGGCAGGAAACGAAGAAAAATCGATGGGCGTGCAAGTAGCGCGTACAAACTGCTCGGCTAATTAATGCAAATGCCGCGCGGCCGCTAAATCATTGCTAGTCTTATCACTCGCCATTCATCAAAAACGAGAGATGAAAATCCTCCCCCTACTCCTCTTTCCCATCTAACCCGAGGGGCGGGGGGGGAGGTTGGATAAAAATATTCCGGCGGCGTTTTTCGCGAGCCCCGATGCGAAAAATAAAATGCTCGTCTCGTTAATCTCTAGCGCGATTTCCTATCGAGCCGCTCGCTCCTCCTCCTCCTTGTCCTGCTGGTCTGGAGCAAAAGAAGGAGAAAAACCGGGCGGAGTTGTGCGCATACTCGATCTCTAATCTCGAGCGAGCATCGCCAAGCCCTGCTGCTGCAGCTCCTCGTGTTTCCAGCAGCCGCCCCCGGCCGCATCGGCGACGCATAAATAAAAAGCCCGGGCTCCCATTTAGCTCTCGGCCACGGGAGAGAGAGAGAGAAAAAAAGGAAAGCAGCACGAGAGAGAGTCTACATGTTGGGGCCTCATCTTTTCATCCCTTCGGATCCTTAGAAGCAGCTCGCCTCGCCCGCACTACTTTCCCTCTCTCTCTCTCTCTCTCTCCTGAGAGCCTTTCTCCTTTCTCTCTCTCCCTTTGCGCTTTGGTCCTCTCCGTGGGCCTCTTTCTCTCGAGCTGTACATGCGCCAAAAGTCCCTTCACTCGTGGCCCGGGCTCTTTAGCCTCTGTCCTCTTATGGAATTATCTGCGCGGACAGACGGGCGCGCACTTGTTCCCTGGGCGACTTCTTTTTCGACTCCCTAATTGAAAGTTTCGGAAGGCTGCTGCTGCTGCTGTTTTTATCAAAACAGGAAACCAAGAGAAATGTCCAGCTTCTTTATACCTTTCTCCAGCCCTCCCCGCTGCGATCCCCTTACTCCTTCTTACCTTCACTCTTGCCCACTGTATGTCTCTCACGTGTACACACCTCTATACCTTTCTTGTTTATCCTTTGCGCATTGTTGGGGGGTCCGAGTAGCGTATGTATACGTATATGGTAAATTAGGTAGCGCATAAATCAGAAAAACGTCAGCGGAAGCGTTTCATTACTCTCTCTCTCGCTCGCCCCCGTAAATTTAGCTCGACTTTTGAACGGAGACTCACGAGGTTGCGCTGACTTACCGGCGCTTAAACAGCTCGGCGAATAAATTACGCGATTTTCGAAGAAATCGCTCTTGCTCTCGGTTTCTAGGCGTGCCAAATTACACGCTGCCCTCCAGCATTTTTCCGGATAACTGAAATATTGCCCGTCGAAATTAGCGCTCGCTTAGCGCGCACCTCCTTCTCCAATCGGATTGTAATATCTTGCGCGCTTTGTTGTTAATTACCTCCCAAAACGCAAAAGTGCGTTCATTAAGAAAGCAAAAAACCAACGAATCTTCCCAGATGAACATTTTTATCGTGCGAATCTTAATCGCAATCGGGGGCCGTACGAAATTTCCCTCCTCGATTCTCATCGAGTGTAGGTGTAAAAAATTGAGGCGGCCGCGTAGGAGAGCGGAGTAGCAGCAGCAGCGACCCTATAGCGCACCAGCTTCAAAGCCCCATCAATCCTCGAGCGGTATAGCAGCAGCAGCAGCATCCGGCGTCCATTAGCCGCTCTGTGAAGGCCCTCCCCCCTTTCTCTTCGCCTCCTAGTCTCTCCCTCCCCTCTCCTAATCTCTCTTGGGGCTCTCGCGCTCTCGTTCGGATTTTTTGCCGGGCATCTTCATTTGCATCTCCCTCCTATTCTGCCCCCCTACCCTCACTCACACACGCACACACAGAGGCGCTCTCTTTATCCAGGGTAGCTCTTCCTCGGCGCGTAAACGCGCGCAGAAAAACCGGTTCGTCCGTTCGTTTATTTCGCCTATGCTCTCTTTCTCTCTTTCCCTCAAGAGAGAGAGCCTCGCGTCTCTCCATCGCTGCCTACACGAGGAGGAGAGCTCGCTGGCGTCCGAAGCAAGGGGGGGGGGAGGGAGGGTTTGATTGACGCGTATATACGCGCGACTTGCGCAACCGGCCGCTCTCCCGAACTTTAATTAAGCTCGCACCGGTGCAGGAGACGGAAAAGCCCGGGCCGCGGCTACTCTCCTTTCTCCGGAAACGCGCGCTCGCGGGGTCATAATTGCCCCCAGCCCCCCCCCCCACGCCCCAGAACGCCGGCTTAAGTGGCACATATAGAGTTTACACGTATAGCCCTGCCTGCCAACGTGTTTCGCACGAGTCCCCCTCCCCCCCTGCGCTTTCTTCCTTCCTCTCGGATTTTTCGATGTATCGCTTAATTGGCCTACCTCTCCTCCTCGTCCCGCGGTCTTTTTACCTTTCCGGCGACGCGCTCTCTCGCTTGACGTCTCACTCGAGTGTGCCAGCGTGGGTGGCTCTGGACAGGGCGGCCCTCGAGTGTGGGCGCGGCCGTACGACGAAAATCGCTCGAAAGTCCGGCGGCCTCGATATTTTTCTCCCCGGGCGCGGCTCCTCCTCGTCAGATAAAACTTATCGCGTAGCCATCCGAGCATCCTTCCTTCGCTTCCTCGCTCGCCCGGCACGGCGAATTAACGCCCGCTGGGCATTCACCAATTGCGATCTTCACTCTCGCGCGTATTGTCCGGGCGCAACCTACTTTTCTCCTTCTCTATACTCGCTCTTTCTGGAGTCTGATGGAAAATAAAGGTGATCTCTTTGCTCTTGGTACTTCGGCATGAATATATATATATATTTCGGCTGATAGCGGTAATTGGCCTGGCTGTGGCACGAAACGACTTTCTGCATTAGCGTCGATGGCCCATTGACAGTGATTTATTTATCGGTTGACGAGTGTCCCGATAATTAATAAGCTCTCTTCTTTTCGATCGAGCAAACGCCTTGTTTTTTTTGTTTTTTTTTGTTTTTTTTTGTTTTTTCATTGTTATGTAAAATAGAGAGGGCGATTTTATACTTACCTTGGGAGTAACGGAGAAATCCAACTGATAACGCAAACGAAAGTCCCGATGGTTATTATTCTTGCACGTAATATTTTCGTCACTCGTAATCACACTGCGCATGCACACACGACCGAGAGAATACATAAATTTTAATTTTTTTAAAAACGCACACGCCCTATGGAGTCGAGAGAGAGAGAGAGAAAAAAATCTCTTCATAAATTCCTATAGGATCATTAAATAAAGATAAGAATAAAATGTCTCGCGAAGGCAAAGGCCCGATAATATTGACGAGAATAAATTTATAAAAGCCTGACACAATTATCTTAATTTAAGCCCTCTACAAGGATTTATACTTTTCGGCCGATGCGAAAGTGACATTCTCGCCGGATCAAATTTTCGGGCATATACGCCGCCGCCGTCGGCCTGGACCTTCTCTTTATTTTTCTCTCTCTCTCTCTCTCTTCTCATTTTATCCTCTCGACGCTGCAGGTGCCCAAGGGGAACGTATAAGGTTTCACACGGGGCGTGTATGGCCCGCGTGGAATATATACATATCCGTTCCAGCTCTCGATTTTTCGGCCGCTCGGGCAATGCAAATTTTGAAGCCGGGGATTAATCGAAATCGACTTTAATGAACTTATTAATTAGCAGTGATTTTTCACCGACAATGAGCAAAGCAGGAACAGTTACTCCAGGGGGGGGGGGAGGGATAAACTTATCGATAAGCGCTCAATTGCGGCTGAGTTAATATTTCCATATCTTCACGTGCCTTCGCTTTCGATTACGTCGAAGCGGCGGCTTTTATTTTGCAGATAATGGTAACTAAAAGTTTTCACTCGGAGAGGGCCAAGGGGAGGTGAGGGGATTTTACCGAATCGTGCGCCTGCGTCTTGTCTTAATTTTTTAATGAGTCTGACAGGAGTTTGACCTATTTAGTTAAGGTAAACGTATGGAAAACGTACGGGGGTCTATGCGAGGCAACGATTCGCCGAAATAACGCATATGTTGAAAATTTTATGTTAAAAATATCGTGTTTTTGTGTTACATGTACATTATTATCATATTACAAAACGTATATAAACCAATGGTAATGCCATTAACATTGTAAACATTATTATGCATATATTTACAACTTAATTACGAAGGCGCTGAAAGAAGACAGAAATTTTTGCTTTTTTTGCTTACAATATGCGCGATAACTTTATTTTTACTTCGCGCTTACATATTAAACGCTTTCTAAATCTTATTATTCAGGAATCAATTAATAAGAGATAAGAGTATGTGTTATAACGCAAAAATCTGAAAAGTCATAAATCTTACAATATGTATAAAAAGAAAGAAACATTACGCATAAAGTCACGATATACAGATACATGACTTTTTGATAAATTTTGTTTATATAATAGTATCGGTAAATTTTTTTTAAAAAAAAAACCTGAAATAAGTTTAAAAGCATAGGGTATAAAATATTATTGATAGAAAAATTATTTAAAAATTTATGTATACATGGATATAGATAAAAATACATATATATAAAATGTGGAATAAAAAACTACAAAAAACATCAAACGCCAGTAAAGTTTCCGTTCCGAACAAATCATTCCTTAGGACAATTTGTTCTTGTAAACGTCTATTTTATTTTATCGGAGGGATTAAAAAAAAACACAAAAAACTACGTCCGACTGCGTAGGCAGGCGGACGCGAGATAAGGGCGAGATTGTTGGGAAAGCGAGAGTCGATATATATAAGTCTAAAGGGGGAAAACGTTAGCTCATCGTCGCCGTCGCCGCCGTCATCGTCGGGCGCAAATTATGCACACCTCCGAAGTGGCCCTTGTGTGGCGCACTCGACTAACGTAGATGGGCAAGGGGGGGGGGGAGGGCGGGGATCGAACTCGTGTAATTCTCTCCGCCACGTCGTCGTCGGCGGCGTCTACTTCAACTCCGGCGTCGCGTATCCTCGATAAATTCCGAGCTCGGCTCGAAAATGAAGTGAGCCCGAAGAGAGCGAGTCGCTGCGATAACGCGACAGACTCTCTCGCACTCGTTAACCGAGCCGCAAAAGTCTCGTGGACTTTTCCCCTCTCGGCGGGCCGTGTTGATGGCGCGCAGCAAAAAAGAAAAAAACGATGGAAAAATAAAGAAAGTCGCTCGCGGAAATCAATATCGGTAATTACGTGGAAAGTGTGTGTGCGCGTCGCACACGAGGCGCGCACTTATCGGGAAAAAGCAGGAGTGTCGCTTGTACACCCTCTCTTCCTTCTCGGGTCTGCTTGAAAATGCAGCTCCTGCGTATTAAATGCCTCGGCTGAGGCTTAAGTGCAGCGACGTACGTAAAAAAAGGGGGGGGGTCGAATCTATCGGAGGAGTTTTTCGGACGTCGGCAGAGGCGCTCGTCGTTATGTGCGCGCGTATTTTTTATTTCCTCACCCCCCTGAGCCCGCCTAGTAGTCCCAGCAGCAGCTGGTATTATTTCCGTATTCTTGGAGAGGGCAGCCGAGTGCGACATTTTAATGGCGAAATCGTATATATCCGTTCCTCCGTCGCTTTTTGCTACGCTAAGCTTCCTTTTCTCCCCTCCACCTCCATCACCGCTCCTTATATATGTTTTTTCTTTCTTTTTTTATTTCGTTTCGTTTTTTTTTTATTTTTCGGCAGTTTTTCCGTACTCTCTTCCTTTCGTTTGTTTTTCCTCGCGGTCGCGCGCGCACTCGAGTGCGCTCCGAATTCTTACCAACTTCCTCGTCCTTTTTCGGTGTGTTTCCTCGGACTGATTTTTCCGGGCTGACAAGACGAATGCCGCGGAGTTTTGGAGCTGGTTTTCGCTCGAGGTTCGACTATTGGCTCTGCCTTAACTTTCGGATAAAATAATGCTTGACCATTGTACTACTCTAATGCAACCTGTGTACGGCCGGAAAGCGAAAACAAAGCTAATTTTCAGCGTAGCGTTTATAAATCAGCCGTGCTTTTGCCAAATACAAAAAAGCTCTCGAGCGCTGGCAAACAAGCGCGCATTTGATCCGCAAAGCGAAATCGATCTAATCCAGCGAAGATTATTCATTATACCGCTCCGATCCTACAGCATCGCCACTGAAAATCCGACTGCAGCGTCAGCACTATACGTAAGATCGTTAGCACCAGCGTCAGCTCATTCGGCTTTGCCATCTTGTGTAACTCCAAGATAAACCCGTATCAATACGGCTCCGAGGCGGTTCTCTGTACGCCTTGAGGGACGTTAGCTACATCCAGCTAATAATTCTATCGATGCGCGTGAAACAGAGATAGAGAGAGAGAGAAGCCGGCGGAAATTAAGAGCAGCCCGGTATAGAGCCTCTCGGTGTTTATAAGGAGCGGAGCAGCGCGAAAAATCCTTTGGAACGACCGGATGCGCCAGGTGCGCTCTCTCCCTCTACATATATAACGTACACAGGCGCGCGCGCGCGCCTAATGCGCCGGGCGATACGCCGCGGTCATTAGCGGGGCCCGCCGTGATTACCGCCGCCGCGGCATCCACTCCGAGCCCTCCTTCCCCGCGCAACCTTCGATCGGTCTCCCCCCTCCATTCCCAGTGTACACTGTGGATGTATCTACTTGCTCCGCACTTGTCTCTCTACGTATTTCCTTCCCTTCTCGATTCCAATCATTTCGAGGCTGATTTTCACGCTGAAAATCTGCCGATTTTTCCTCTCTCTCTTTATTTTTCTTTCCCTTTTTTTTCACCAATCTCCATCTCTCTTTCTTTTTGCCTCCCTGACCTCTGTCTACTGTTTCGCGTGGGCTCTTGCGATCGGAGAGCGCTGCCTGCGTTTTTTTTCTGCACCCGGGACTTTTTCATCGGTGGCTTTCGCGGAGAGAGAGGCTGCTGCTGCTGCTACAGCGCGCGCTACCGTTGGAAAATGCGATCGCGCGCCAGCGCGGAAAAAATTCCCCGGAGCTCTCTCTCTGCTCCTCCTCTTTCCGTATCGCGAGTGCTTCGAGGATTCTTTTTTTTAATTACGGCCGCGGGGGTTGGGCCTCTCCCCCCCACCCACGGATCTCCCTCTCGGTTCCGAGGATATAACGCGAAATTGAGATGTCCGAGATGTCGGTCTTTTTGATCGATAGTACTATCGCTCTTTCTCTCTCTCTATAGCGCCCGGAATTTCTTTTCATACGTGCATCGCTGCTGCTGCCGCTGGGCTTCTTTTTTTTTGTTTCCTTTTCCTTTTGCTTCCTCTTCTTTTCTTCTCTGGCCCAGCAGTTGTAAGCGATGCAAAATTTATTTTTCACCGCCGAACGCGTAATTGGAAATTTGAATAAATATCGGGGCTGTACACACACGCGCGCTCATTCGGCTACGAGTACTGGATCTCGAATGTTTGCGAAAAGACGTTTGGCCAAAACAACGCTATCGACAATTGACTGATACCTTTGTGTCTATATACCTACGAAAAAAAAGTAGAGATCGCCCATAGCCACGCGCGCGCTTCTCCCTTTATCCAGCTACATGCGCGAGTGATAAAAGTTGTTCTCTCCCAGCGGCTGTATTAAACGAGGGGCGCATTAACCAAACTCCCTACGCCGGCGAGATGTTAATTTTTTAAAGTCACGCAACTCTAGAGAGCATCCAAGCCCGGCGAGCTTCGTCGTTATCTCACACAGCCATATATGAGCTACCGAGCTGAAAACGCAACAGCCGAATACTCTGTATTTGAAAACGTCAAAAATTCAAAACTACCAATTTAACTAAGCAACCTCTTCCCCTGGATAAACCAGTTTATTCAAAACTACACCGCAGACCCGTCACGCTCGGCACGAATACAGAGCCGCGAACCACCAACGGTGCGAAGACTCAAAGAACCTACAACAGAGAGTGTACAAGGCAGAGAGAAAGCGAGAGAGAGAGAGCTAAAGAGGGAGAGCTTAGGATCGAATAAGCGACACGCGCGCGCGACTCCCTTTTATATATAGCCCGCGAAAAATGCACAGAGAGAGAGAGTCTCTCGGGGTCCGTGTGCGCCGGTGTACCGAATGACCGTGGACCTCTGCGGCGCGAATGACGAATGGCGAGACAGTTGCACGCCGAGAGCCCACGGCCGAGAATATCCCCCTGGTGCAGCCTCCGTCGTCTCCCCTTCGCCGAAATTCCAGCGGTACGAGCGGAGCTTTTTGCTCTCGCTCCAGAACGCTATTCGTCTCCGCACGGCTCGTCTCCTCCTCCTACTTCTAACTCTTCCTTTTTTTTCTCGTCTTTTTCGAGCGACCGTCTTCTTCTTCTTCTTCTACTCCTTGGCCGTTTTGCTTCTGCGCGAGTTTATTTATTGATATAAGAGGGGCTTGGGTGTGCCCGGGGCTCTCGTTTAGCGCACGCTTAAACGCTCGTCTTCCCTTCCTCGCCCTTATCCCTCTCTACGTCTCCTAATGAGGACGCTGACTTTTGACTTTTGCTCGGCTCGGACGATACTGCAGCTTTGTCGGCTCATGCATATAAGGTGCATTAGTTTACGTTTTGTTTCTGTTCGATCATAATCATTTGGAATATCGTTACATTTGAATATGCTGCATTGGCAAGGGTAGCAGCATCTCGATCGTTTCTGCCAATAAAATAAAAAAAGAGCCAATCTGAACTTTCATCCAATTCATTAAATCGACTTCCTCTATACTCAACGCACCTTGTTCCATCTTCATTTGTACGTACATTGATATTTCCCGCAGATACACACGCACCTCTTTCAACTTGCTTACTCTCGTTAAAGTTGAACGTAGCTGAGAGAGAGAGAGATCGGTTAGCTCAGCGCCGATCTCATTTTGGCGAGCGCTCGTTTGCTCTCCCGAGGAGAAGAGAGAGAGAAACAGGTTGTAAGCCCGGAGGTGTGTGCTTGCCGCAACGATTAGGCTGGCCGATTTGTTTTCCGCCGATCCGTCGGCATCATTTCGGATTTATAAGCTCTCGTTATCGGCGTTACCGATCTAACGCCGGCTTAACTGTGAATTTCATTGCGCTTCCATTATCCCCCGCACTTTTTCTGCTTATTTTTTTTCCTTAGCCTCTCGCGAGCTTATATTGCCCTCGCTCCTGATAATGCCGACGTTCGACATATTCTCTCTTTTTTTGTTCTCCTTTATAAAAGAGAGTGACCCTGTAGGAAATTCCAACCATCATATCACCATTTTATTTCGAATAATATACCGAATGGCCATCTTTCCGACCAGTACATCACCAGAAAGCCTGTT